>JADBJO010009064.1:5000-32500 GCA_016801955.1 Conus betulinus
TTTTTTTTTCTAGTCGTAATGATTTGTCAATGTTAACTGCGGAGCTTACTTACAATTCTTTTGAAATTATTTGCTCTGAATATCTATGTGTCGGCAAGATTTGCACTCAACACTTGCAACACACCGATGGGTACTTGATCCGTGCTGCTTTGCCACCATTTCTTCTTGACAATTATGACATGGCATTAGCCCATAAATCGTTTTCCTTATTAACCAAAAATGGATGTTCTGCTTTCATCTTTGTTCATGTGCTATGGTCCAATTTTCAACACCCTGTTACTAAATACCCATCTATACTACTTCTCTCATTGTCACGGTCCTCAGTGTATCATGTGATAATCATCCAACTAGTATCACGCTATCCTTGTGTGCAGCAAATTTGAAATAACATCAGTTGTCCCTCCACATGCGTAGAGCATGATGAAAAAATAGATCGTGTATGTATTTAATTATATCGTAAGTAGAAATCTGCAAATAAGTACATGATGTATGCGTTCAAAAGGTTGCCCCAGTGGGTCAACATCAGTGTGATCGAGTATCTCTGCGTTCTGCAATTGTCTCAATGCTCTGGCTATAGTGCGGTAACAAATCCTGTATCCGAGTCAAGATAAATATGCAAAACAACACTTCAACGCATCGGATACACTATACTAGACATCGCATCTGAGGTGGGAAACCAGAACAGCAGGCACCAGATGAATCAGTCCTAACAACAGTTCAACACCAAAACACAGACGCCCCTCATCTACGACCACACACACAATCCACTCGAACTCCGTCATCACACCCACCACCTCACGAGCGCACACGCACCATCGACGCACGCATATGCTACGCCACCACCCGCACACACGACAACCGAAGCACAGCACATCACATACTCTGCCTCAAATTTTTGGGCCAAGATGAGACACTCAACGACACGTATACTTTAGCATCGCACGTGCACACACTGGACACTTCTTGACGGCTAGTACACTCACACAGGTACACATCTATCGGATCTCGTATACACATCACGACAAATGAGACGGACAGTGTGTACACGGAATCACCAAGGATTGCCTATCAACAACACTAGCGAATCCAAAGCATGTGCCTTTCGTGCGATTGAATTCGCTGTCTACCATCATTCGCATTGACCACATGAGGATCTCAACAAGATTCGGGTGGCGAAGTCTAGTAGAGGTCGGTACAACAAACCACTGTCAAAATGGCGGTGGAGGTTTCTCGGGACCTGAGCAAGACGAAAACTTACGCACGAAGGAGAGTCGAAAGATATTGTCGAACTGTCGGAGAAAACCGGCCGAAACAAGAAGCTCGGCTTAATCAACAGGAAATACTGCAGGGACGGGGGAAACAACCACTAAAAGAAAAAAAATCTCAATAACCCAAACAGACCTCTGTGAGTATAATTCTACAATACAAAAAACATCATCAAGTGCGGCATCCGTTATCACGAAACGTCTTTAAGTGAACGAGTCTACATGGGTGCGTGGAAATCTGTGGTGTGACAAATACAAATAAGGAATATGGAAATTGAAGCGGGGGTGACATGCAGGAGATTAGCGGTTGAAAGGCGTGGTATAGTCCAGCGACAAAAAAAAAAAAACCGTACGCGACTACGACGCCCAGCCACACTCAAGCCTTCATCTGAAGCGTAATGACGAGTAAATTTGGTTGCTAGGGGAGGGGGGCTCGGGGGACTGTACTACTAGGCAAGTTTAATTCGCTCCAACGTCGGCGTACAGTCGGTTGGTAACTAAACCCAGCCCAAAAATCGTTGCTAAAATGCCTAAACGAACGTAAGAACACGGCACTTCTCTGTCTCTGCCGATTCTAAAGAAAAGACGTGTCCATTTGTTTTCAAACTAGAAAGACTGACGCTCACCACTACATCTCGCTCGAAGTCACTGCCTTACAGTCACGAAAAGGACCTTCGTTCCACGAAATGAGAACAAATATCTTCCGATGGTTACAATACTGCACGACTACTCGGTGTTGAACGGAGTTGATGCGGACAGACTATGGGTATTGGTTTTGAAGTTCTAGCATATAATCCTGCCATGAATAATTACCATCCTTGTGACTGTAGACTCAACGGCGCTTTATCCATTAAGAAGTCACAAGACGCTGTAGACATTCACTGTGGAGTCAACGACATAAAACCAAAAGTCGGACCCCAAAATCAGTAGTAAAATCTTGCTGATTCTGTCAGAGATCTAGTAGCCCAGAAACCCCAAAACAAAATTCGTCATAAACAAGATCGCACCACTTTGAGATTCTGGCATGGAAATTAAACGGGACTTATTTAGTGTCTTGGGCGATGTCCATGGAACTGTACGGGTGTGGAAAATGTCTCCTTCATCCACCATGGCAACCTACATGACTAGACTACTGAACTAAGGACGGCCTTCACCCCAACTACAAGAGGGGCCAGTGTCCTTTGCGGGACAACGTGTGGCGACACCTGAGGTAGCTGTTCTGGGTTGAAGCCAAAGAAAACATCAAGGCGCCACCGCTTTATCAGCTGCCCAGATACGCCTACCCCCGAACAAAGGTTTCCACACTTTCCGCAGTGAAAGGGACCCATGGCAGACCACGTTCGAAGTATTAATAGACTGGTATTGAAAGACACCCTGTGTCAAGGAGATAAACGGGTGCTTGAAAAAAAAAACCTGCGTAACGTGTAGATTGCTGAACAAAGGGGGGCAACAAATCAACGTTTCATTGACTACATCACTTCGTAACTACTGTTATTCGCCCAGGTTTAATTCTTTGCAACTTAGAGACTATATTTATCAACCCCTCCTCTCTCTCTCGCCTCTCGCTCTCTCTCCTCTCTCTCTCTCCTCTCTCAAAAACTCTCTCTCTCTCTCTCTTGTGCTCTACCCTCTATTTTTTCTTCATGATAGTATTTATGTCATGTGTATTGCAGGTATCACCCCTTCAGTATAAGCTCCTGGCCTTTCACTGAATAAATTTTTGCATTCGCGTTCGAGCGCTCGCGCGCTCACACACACACACACACACACACACACACACACACACACGCACACGCACACACCACTGATAAACACACGCACGTACGCACACACGCACGCACGCACACACACACACACACACACACACACACACGTTTGCGCTCCCACACAGAAACAGTTACAGCAGAGGCACAGACAGACAATCATCTTACAAGACCTCTACGGCTGACCAAAAATGAGTTCGATTAATGCAAAGGTCAGACATCTAATAACTCACGCCCGTGAGGCCTTTCTGTCTTACTATTTCTGTTTCAGTCTCTGATCATATATCTAGCTGTGACCTCTGTCCACTATAGTCTCATTCTCCCGCACATGCGGTGCAGCGTATGTGAACTTTTCTTCTAAATAACTCTGATGTTGAAAAACATCTTTCTTGTATGAATGACCTCACTGTGCAGCAAGCAACACTCGCTTCTTTCATTGTTTGATAACGATCTACTATATCAAGCGTTAATTAAGCAATGCCTTTTTTTCAGCTGAATCTGCAGATCGAGTATCATTTCTCCTACGTGACTACAACATCGTCATCTCTGACCTAAGCGAAAACATCATTTGTGGATTCCCACCAGTCGCTCTTATAAAATGTAACTTTTAAACACCAGTTCAGTAATAAACAACGAAAAAAAAAAAACTCTCTCAAGACTGGCAGACATCTTGCCTTACCCGAACGAGTCCCAGAGCGATCCAGCGATGACTTCTGCAGACCGATTCCAGTGGACGAGTTGGCGCCCGTTACGCCTGACGAGAAACGAAGGCATGAGGGTCTAATTCAACCAAAGACACTTCTATCAACCAGCTGACTGGAAGCGCGCAGTCAAGATCTTGCTTCTACCACGTAGGATAGCGGAACCGATACAAAACCTCACAAGTTTGTTGTTGTTTTTGTTGTATTGTTGTTTGATAACACGTGACTGGGCCTCTTTCAGAACAACAATATAATTTGAAGATAAGGCAGTCAAGACCGAAACAAAAGGGGGGTCAAAAAGAAAGAAAAACAATGCGCAACGTTTCGACTCTTAGACTTTTCAAGTGACCTAAAATTGAGGACACAGAAATTGTTTCAATCAATTCTGAGAAATTGACAAGAAATCAAAACACACACACACACAAAAGGGGAGGAGGTTGGGGTAGACAAACGCTATAAGAAATGTGAGTGAGTAGAAATCAGAGGAAATCTGGGTTTGAAAATGGATGGCTGTGGCTGGGAGGGAGGGGGGCAATCCATATATATATATATATATATATCATATCATCATATACATACAAATACGTAATTTATATATGTGGAAAATAATCGAAAGCCGAAAGTGCGTTCTAGACCAGGCGTGACGTAAAACTGTGTTAGCAGTGCTTTAAACGGGGGGATTGGGTGTGGGGGGAAGGTTGGCTAATCATGAAAGTTTAACAACAGCACAAGAGGCTGGAACAGTCTGAAACCCACATTTCCATCACGTGGGAATTCAGAATTTCGGCGTTAGAACCCGAACAATGAAAGAGATGGCGCTCGGCTGTAAAAAGGTCCAATGCTTTGCGAATACATTTTAGACATTTGTCAAATGTGTACGAAAAGCATTTAGCTTTAGCCTAACAAAAGGATTCGAGTTTTTAGGATATTTTGATAGAGTACTTTGTGCAGGCGCGTCACTAGCCAAGCATGCTTTTTTAAAAACATAATTATGAAAATAGTTTTTAGTGTGGTGATTTGCATTTTTTTGAATACCACTGCAGTGGCGAATGAGGTGCATGCATTTGAGATGTAAAAAAAAAGCCTCTATCAACTTTTTCATAACAAGACTTTTCAGATGGTCATATGCTTCACATAAATCAAGAGCAACCAGTTATGAGATGTGATGTTATTGCAGAACGTGTTAAATAAACAGCTCATCCTCCATAACCACCATTCACCACAAGGCGTGCTGCCCTGACGATCGACGTTCTTGCATCCTGAAGGAACTGGCAGCTGAACTAGAACCTGCAGTGACAGGTCGCTGCAAGTCTTCTTTTGTAGAGCAGACAACGAGAGAGCACAATATGTGTCGCCAGTCTACAAGAAGGGGAACGAAGATTACTACATGAACTTTGGTCCCCCCACCCCCACCAGTCCCCCCAAAGCATCATGTAAATAAACAATCCTCGCTGACCATGTGGATCATCGACAGGAACGCGGTGCTGGTTGAAATAGATTTTCATTGCTACATGCGAAACGGTGCCGCTTTTGCAATAGTGACAAACATAAGTAGATACCTATCAATCTTGGAGTTACCAGGGAACAGTGACTAACCAACCTGGGGACCAGAATTCAGACGGATGTCCCAATTATGGATTTTCCCTAAGGCTTCGACGAAAATGAGAAACACATCATGCTAGCTAGCGCAAGGCTGTAACGATAACCAATAAAGTGACTACACACATGCATGGGTTCTCGACAAAGTTTCCCCGAAACAATTTGTAACAGGGCATACAAAATCAGGGGTAGGTTCAAGAAAGGGGTGGTGTGCTAGGACCGTGCTTACTCCATACAACAAGACATCCACAAATGACCTGGCTTGGGCTAGACATTACGGTGGGCTAAGACGGCACGACTTGTGTCCTTGGCGGATGACACGGCTTCATCCGAAGGGCCACCTACGCAACCCCCAGTGGATCAACCTCGCGTCCACAATCAAGGTCTCCTCTGGTTAATCCCTACTGATAGGAGAGAGAGGCTTGAGGTCGTAGAGGTTTCCCCACCCTGCACAACAGCCAAGTTTGGGACAATCACACGTGTGCAGAAGACCATCCGAGTACCCTCTGTCGGGCTCCCAAGACACCACTACTGGAATACTATCCTCGTGCTCCCAGTGCCTCGGTGCGATCAGATACTCTGCCGGCCAGAAACCAGCTGGAAATGGTTCAACATTATGTGCTCCGTTCCAATGCAAAATAAGACCAAAGGATTACTGGAGAACAGAAATCAGAGATATCAACAATACCCCAGCATCAAAGAGCGAGATTAAAAGCCTGTTCTGGCTGCGTTCGCTGGGATTGTGCCAGCAATGCGAGCCGAGGTGCTAACAATGCCAAGGAAGCTGTAAACGCATGTTCAAGGCCAATTGGAATCAAGTCTCGTCCCCTGCTACCACCGTAAGGCAAGTCAAGTCTTACCGCCTACAAAACGCGGGGCACACGCACCCCCTCCCGCCCGGGTGCCCCTCAGGGGCGAAAGAAAGGGGGGGGGGGAGACGCCCCGGCCGGCCGGACCCCCCCCCCCCGCCCCCGAAATTCTTACCCCCTTCATTTTCGACAGCGACGAGGGGAGGCACGACTAACCGGTAACTCATTCACTATTTGTAACTCAATACAGTGATTAGTCTGTCCTCGTGTTCGTCTGCAAAGCGACCAGAAGAGATGGAACATGGAAATATCAGAAGTTTTCAGGGCCGATATAATCTGGCACTACCTGGGGTATGCTGACTAAAGGCTGCCGCTGGGTACGCTGGGGTCCACGTAGCAGTCGTTGTCCGTGCCATCCAGGTATGATATTGTTCATACGCGAAGTTCATTCGATTTCTTACCTCCTATCATTCGTTCCAGTTTCGAAGCTCGCAGGTTGCTGCTATTCTACACGTGTCATGTCAATAGCCAAGAACACCAAACAATGGGGCTTGGTCGCTAAATGGCCGAAAGTTGGGAATTGATGGAATCGTACGTGTGTAGCAACTAAGTGTTGATGACTGTCGTGGTCACAGCACGAAAGAACCTCGTTATCGTCATCGATTCGAAGGACTGGGTATAGAGTAGAGTCGACCTACATGTTAACTCCGAGGGAATGAATCCCCGGGTACCTAAAGCGGCGCCAAAAATCGAGGAAGGCTTGCAAACGCCGCAACCCGCCTTGATCACGCAAGTAAACGAAGAACGGCGCTCTAAAACCACTGTAGCTATTCCAGGCCCTCTGAATGGGACTAGTATTCATCTACCTGAGTTTCTGGATAGAACATGCTCTAACCGTCGTCTCGACTCCAAAGTTCATTCGCCAGATAATACATCAAATATCATTTATACAATTTAATAAGTTTTATTGACATTCCTATAGTTAATGGAATTTCACCTTCCAGCGTCTCAGGGACTAGTTGTTTTTGCAACACATTCAAATATTGCTGTTTTCATAATTTCGATTCCAATAATTTGAACTTTAAAATATATATATTCTAGCTGATAGCGTGAACGCACAATGGGAGGATCTGTCCAGGTGTGTCTCGCATGCCCGATTATCTGGTTACACCATCCAAGGGGAATTAAAGAAAACATTTCAGCGGCTGAAAACAGAAGTACTGTTTTGGGTGTACATCAATTCTAATTTCAAAGAACGTTAAACTTATAATATCAAGATACATTTTCGCAAACCGACGGCTGCCAAAAACCGTGGGGTGACGGGTTAGGTGTCATGTGGGGGACTTCAAGCCGTGTTTCGTGTTCCCATCGAGCCAGTTTATCAGCCTATTCTGTGGGTCAAATAATTTTCCTGCGCCATTCCCGGCGTTCAACGCAGATTGAGGTGAAATATGCTTCGTGGGGGCGGTCCAGGAGGGATAGGACACACAATGGAATGGCCACACACAGGGGTCGAGTGTTGCATCACAAACTACTTGGGACACTAGCGTCTCTGCGAGGGTTGACTCCACTTCCGCGAACCGCAACACTGCAGTTGGCGGGTGTATACTGGCTATGGGCACTTGATATGTGTCGTGGATAGTGTGGTATGGGAAGGGTCAAGTGAAAGCGCAGAGGGGTTCAACCCTATCATGCAGATCGTGCAGTGTGGGTGGAAAGAAACTGCCCATACAGGGGGGCAGAAAAGCAATCTCACATCATCGTAGAAACCTCATCGTCACAGTGGTATGTATACAAAAAAAGTCCATTCTACCCTCTCTCGACGGTGCCCGTCAACTATTTTGATACCTCTCCACTCTGTGTGACGATGGTTTTTGAGTGCTTGGTCGGATCACGGTGCCAATTCATTGAATCTGGTTCAGTATTGGAGTGGGAGTGCGGACGCCACTCCTTCAGGAGATCTCATTTCACTGCCGGCTCTGCGTGACGAGCAGATGTAGTGTTTGCGTCATAGGGGTGGTCAGCTTAAGTATATGTTGCCTACACGGGAGGACTGCTAGGCGGTGGATACGAGACCGAAGCACCAGCTTCATACACCAAGTGTGTGACTTACCGTCAGCAGGCGGAGACAGTACGCTCTTCATCTACATATGGAGTAGCCAGCTTGTATGACTGACACAGGTCAGCCACTAAGCATCCCTACATGGTGTGGGCTTGTAAAATAGCGTGGGTGGCCTGATTACGGAGCCGGGAGAGGGGTACCGTGCTGGTTGACTGGGTTATGTGATACTGACAGTGATAATAAGAAAGTGGCAGTTATTGGGCCTGTGGGGCGTGGGACAGCGGGATGTTGAGGGTAGCCGAGTGGAGATATTGGACAGGCAATTACAAACGGCTTAACGAAACAAACAAACAAACAAGAACACAGCAGACCCACTGCAGTCGAACCACACAAAGAAAGTCCATACCTTAGAAAACAAAGGGTGCCCAATGAACAACACGAAGTTAATTTTTCAGGGGGGGGCATGGGTTGTATTATAATAAAAACACATTAAGACTATTCCGCATGAACTATTCTGGAAACTTTTCCTGGCCTGGCCAATCCGCCCCATCGCGGGATCAGCTACACTCATCATACTACTCCATACATCTCGTCTCTCGGGCCGTGGATCTGCATACGTGGCGGGGGCGGTCTCGCTCTGCTTCTTGTGTGATGCATTCTCTTTCGTGTCGTTCTGCTAAGTCTTACTGTCGTTCTTACTTCCTGTCGTGTCATATCATTGATGTGTTGATTTCGTAGCAAAACAAAACTATCCGTACTGATGTCCGTAAGAGTTTATCACCGTTACTTCAGAATTCCTAGCATACAACCATTTCTCTCTTTCCACTCTTAGTGGCAAGTTAAGTTAAGCATTTCTGCTTCTTCTTTTAATGAATGCAACTATGTTTACGGCCCGACTTCTGTCTCTGCTAACAAAATGGCATCAGCTTCAATTAGCACTACAACTATCTCCACAGCTACTGGAATGATTTGATCGCCATATCGTCTCTTTCAGACAGTCCCACAGCAATTCATCTGTAAGGCATGGACACAAAATAAGTTTGCCTTGTTTAAACACCTCATGGACACTGAAAGAAGTCTACGTACCTGTGGTCTCCATTTTCCTTAAATATACTTCATAGATTATCTGTGTTAAGTGAGTCAAATACTTTTCGAAATGTAAAGACGGAACGTAAGATAAGTTCTTATGGGACATAAGGGAATTTTTAGGCAGAGTGCGATTATTTCGGTATTTTCCGGTAAGACAAAAAAGTCTTAACACATGTCAGGCATGCGCAAAAGTACTTCCCTTTTCGACGTATGTCAGGCATGCGTAAAAGCACTTCCTTTTTCGAGTAAACACGCTAGCAGTGAAGACGCACTCTCTGTTCCACGAAAAAATTGCAAGGTAAGATCCGCATCCATCGGGGCCTATACACTGCCTAACATGCCTCATGTTTTTTGGTACTTGTCATTCCATCATCAAACGTTTTGTGCTGAGCATATTTATGATGCAGATGATGTGCGTTTGAAAGCAAAATATTAAGTTGCAAGACACTTGCTCTGTGGAGATGGTAGGCAGAGCCGGACTCACGGTACACGGTCTTCTGCGCGATAATAAAACACTCCCAGGCATAATGAATAGTCTTAAACGCCAACCTAACATCATCTTTCTTCAGATAGGAGGCAACGATTACAGGGCTGGAACAAAACACACGAGGATTTAGCTATAGATATGTTGGCCTTGGCCGCTTTACTAAAAAGGCAGATTCGGAGTGGAACATGTCATGGTTGGTCAGATTGTTGCCAAGATTCAAGGCTGAACGATGCGGGAAATGGTGGTTCTTATCAAAACAAGAAGAAACAGAATACAACACATGGGCGCAACAAGTACTCCAACGGCAACACGCGGCATTTGAAGGAATCCATACATCTCCACATGGAACCACTACGAGAGTTTTTTCTCCTAGACGATCCAAAAAGACACTTATTCCTGAGTGACGGCGTGCATCTTTTTCACACCAGGTGCAATTCAAGTTCTACAAATCACTCAGAGGAGCCTTGATCTCAGCATGCAACAAAATACAAGGTAAAGACTGAATGCAAAAAAATAATAATAAGTATCTAGGGCAGTGATGTTTACACTGGACTCTAGGACAAGGGGGAATTGGACGGCAATATTTGGTGTGTGGGGTGTCTTGCTGCTCAAAAAACAAAAAAACAAAAACAAACAAACAACCAAAAAAAAAACTTGTAAGATGGCAGACCACATTTTCAGTGCCTTTTACAACTGTCATGGCAGAATTTTGCTTTCATTTGGGTATCTCTTACCATGTTCATCAGCGTTACATCACTAAAGATTACCACTAAAGAGTACCAGGAGTAGCTATTTGAGGTCCCTCTTGTTTTGTTCGTTGACTGTTTCTGTTACAATGCAGCTCTTCAGCTGTGACTGTGCATGTTTCGCTGCGACGCGGCCATAATATCAGCCATGACTAGGACTATTGGCCCTCAATGCAGCTACAAAAACCTTAACCTTGGACGTTTCATAGCAATGCGACTACATTAGCCGTAACTATGTTTTTTGCATGTCTCTCATCATTTCTTCCACTTGTTTTCCGCAATGCAGTGTTAGGTACATATAAGCAGCCACCGTGGCGAAGTGGTTAGCGTCGCTGACTCCCGGCTGGGAGGTCATGGGTTCGAATCCTATAAGAATCATGTGGGTTTTTTCTGCCCCGACCGGTCTCCGACCCAGAGTTGAGTTTGCTGCGGACTCAGTTGGGAAGACTGGGACCACACAGTCGAGTTTCATCCACTTAATGGATGCGTTTGTGAGGGTGTTGCTCAAATTTCCTGACCAACGCTGCAGGTGCCTGTATCTCTCGGGCCTGGTTGACGCCGAGATATATTATGAAAGGAAGCGTAGAGTACAGCCCTGTCATGTAGTCTCAGACCGAAAAATGAAAATCTGTATCATCATCTTGAAAAGTCTCAAATTCTGTGGCCCTTCATGCCCTGCCCTCATGGTGACCTCAACTTCGATGTCCTCTCCATGTCTATGGCCTTGGTTTGGTTCCGTCGGGCTCGCCGGTATCGGCGAGTCTATGGGGGCTGTCGTTGGACGGACGTGGTGGCGCCCTCCGGAGGGAGAGCTCACTCATGCCGGCTCCGCGACTAAGCAATTATTGTCGTCAGTAGGGGGCTTAGTAGGTGGTGTCCTGCGTATGTTAGATCAGAACAGGCACCACTGAACACCACCGAAGTGACTCGGCAGCAGTGCAGTATCTCCTCCGGTGGGTTGCCTCTTGGCGACTTGACATTGACTGCTCCCTGTGGATTGCTGGTGCCGGGGTTGCGGCGGGGCCGACCGGGCTGTGGCTGTGGACGGGGTGTCGGAATGACGGCGTGGATACATTGCCTCTGAGGTGGCGCAGAGGTTGGGACAGCAAAAAAAAAAAACAAAAAAAAAAAAAACAAAAAAAAGTGTTAGGTATAAATGGATGATCTACTGTGTCATTTTCTGCCCCTTCATTTAGCCTGTCCAGGTATTCTTCCTTCCCTGTTAGCTCAGCTTGAAAGTCTTATTCAAAATGTATGTGTACAACCTTGCTGATAACAACTGTTCAACTGACACCTCTGTAAACATCAACAATGTTAACATCACCTTTCTGTGGACTCGGAAAAACAATCAATTTGACCAGTCAGTTGGAAATATTTCACGTTCAAGTAAAGCATGAACACACAATACCGAGAAGTCTGATAGTAGGTGGTCGCCATTTTAAAACATTGCACCAATGATCTTATTTAATTCATCGCTGTTTCCTTTACAATATTTTCAACATTTTCATCAAACCAGTGATAGTGTTCACCTGTTCTGCTTGATGTTCATATTCACTTTGGTGTACACTCTATAGCGTGTTAAAGACAGAAAAAAGTGATAATAACATCGAGAAGACGAAATTTCATTATAAATCATTAAAAGAAAGACAATTACTGTGCCGCCAAAGAAACGAACATACAAAAAGTACAGCAAATACGACGCGTTTCGACCTCTTTTGGTCTTCTTTAGGGCAGAAAAAAAAACAACATGGGAGACAAAGAAAACGAAAGACGAACACACAGTCACTTCTCCCATAAAGAAGGCCAAAGATGTCGAAACGCGTTGTGTTTGTTTTGTAGTTTGATTATTCTTTTGTGTGACGGTACAGGAATTCTCTCTCTCTCTCTCTCTCTCTCTCTCTCTCTCTCTCTCTCTCTCTCTCTCTCTCTCTCTCTCTCTCTCTCTCTTGTTAACTTTCCGCCTGGGGTATCTCGCTTTGAAACCAAGATCTTTTTTGTCAACGGTTTAAAAGCTGCTCTAAAGCAGCTTACAATTCTTTCTTTTATGGATTCCTTTTCTTTCTGAATTGTTTCATCATCACACCTTTTCCTTTATTTTGACATGCATGTCTTTGACTTCCTCCTGATACTCTGGAATTTTAGCTCTTTCGAAACTATGTATCTTATTGTTTGACCTCACATTTTTTGCGTGACACTGACCCTTAAACTGGATATGATGTTCCCTTTTCTTACCACCCACATTTCTGACCATGCACACAGCTGAACTGAACAATTTCAGTTTCAAAACGGAGTGAGTGAGGGCGGAAAATGAAGCAACATTTCGAAAGAGAGGGTGGTTAGTTACTGCCAACACACTTTGTCTTGTCCTGTACTTTATCTGTCTGTATCCTTGGCGGTAAATAACCTTCTCTCTCTATCTGAATTAAACCATGTCAATTTTCATTAATGCATGGTGTCAGTTTTCATAAACAAAACACATCTACTCACTAGAACAGATTTGAAGAAGAATTGTTAAAATATTTTCTTCTGTAAATATATATGAGATCAGATCAGATGAAAACTTAATTATCTCTTTCAGAAACTCAACAGTGGGGGGGGGGGGGGGGGGGGGGGGGGGGGGGGGGGGGGGGGGGGGGGGGGGGGGGGGGGGGGGGGGGCGTATCTGAACAGATTTTCATGAACTCTCCTGTAAAGCGTTTATGTCTGTTATAATGTAGGCACCAACACTGTACGTTTCATTGTGAGTGGCACATCACATGGAATGAACCACGGAGCTTCTTCTCCCTTTCAAGAAAACAAAGGGGTATAACAGGAGAGGCCTGTATGCGAACGGCACCAGACTTTTTTCGTTACGGCCCACAGGGAAAACAGTAAGAAATTCCTGTTTGGGCAGATTCGGAAGAATCTGTTATCCGTCTCTGAATTGCGAGATGATTCTGACATAAGCTTTACCTTTAGGCTTCAGATCGGTGTGAGGAATAGACAATTTGCTCAACTCCTTTGCAGATTGATCAAGCACTTCATTGTCTCAAAAAAACTGACATGACAAGGAACCCGAGCAACTAGCTACATTGTCATCATACGATTTCAGCGAGGTGAACAGTTTAAAGTTCAGCAGTTAAAAGTGCTTGAGGTTACGACCACCAAAGGCCTCCAAAGCAGAATGGGGGTCCGAGAGAATGAAGAAGGTTTTATGTTCCGATTGAGAGACCATCTGAAGCGCCAAGACCAGCGGTGTCAGCTCAGCAGTGTTGATGGAGCTGTCTGTGGGAATATGTGGTGGACAGCTTGGTAGATGGAGCTGTCTGTGGGAATATGTGGAGGACAGCTTGGTAGATGGAGCTGTCTGTGGGAATATGTGGAGGACAGCTTGGTAGATGGAGCTGTCTGTGGGAATATGTGGAGGACAGCTTGGTAGATGGAGCTGTCTGTGGGAATATGTGGAGGACAGCTTGGTAGATGGAGCTGTCTGTGGGAATATGTTGAGAACATCTTTGTAGATGGTGCTGTCTGTGGGAATATGTGGAGAACACTCTTAGAGAGGAAGCCGTGGCGCAATAAGCAGCAGACTACACAGCGGGAACCACACACCCTCCCCCGCTCCGCCCACCACCACCCGCCCCATTCAGATCCGGATCTGTCAATGAATATTCTTGGAAAAGATGAATATTTCAAACAAATGTTATCATCATCATAATATTATATTTATTACTATCATTATTGTGATTACTATCATCATTTTTTTTTTAAAACTACCACTGTCTACTTTCTAACGGCCTTGTCTTCCTCCAACGACCACCTTGTGCCGACATTGAGAAGATAACTGATTGCTCATTCTCCATTTTCAGTGTCCTGAATGTTGCTTCCCTTGCCTGAAGAAGACCCAAGAGGTCGACACGCATCGTGTTTTGTCTTGTAACTGGTTTGTCCTGTGGTTTGGCGGACTCTCTGATAATTCTTCTCTTTTTAATTTAGAACACCGTTTTGCAAAAGAAAAGAAGGCCTGAATTTCAGACAGCTGGAGAAGTCTCTGCGATACAAGACTAGACCCAAGCCGACCTCCAGGCAGTGGCAAGCCTACATGCAACGTACAGCCAGAGTTAAACCAGGTCGTCTGAAGAATCTGAGGCTTCCTGGATGAAGTTGCATGGAATACCGTCTTCTGCACAGATTCAATTTTATCTGTCAGAATTTTTTTTTTTTTTTTGCAGAGTCTGGACTTTGCAGAAGTATATATTCCATCAATTCTGTTCAGACATTTCCTGCGAAAGCGTTCGGATAGCTTGTTGAAAATCGAGTGTTCAAGAAAAGCGCAGCTTTCCGTAGTTTTGCATTTCAAGACAATTGGAAAGAGATCAGTTCCGTGCTGTTTGTCGTTTACACACCATTCACCTTCAAAGACTAGCGAGGGATCATACATATCGACAAATCTGTACATGGAAATGTTCTTCTGGAAGAATGGAAATATGCTGGAGATTCGTCATTCAGACAACACAGCTCCAACTCTAAAAAAAAAAAAAAAAAAAAAAAAAGACAGCTTCAAGAAGGAGACCTCTGGTTGTAGTGTTCACACTTCCCCAAAGATTATTGTGCCCGCTAACATCACCCAACAGCAGAAACGTTCGTGGATGCTCTTCAATCAGACTGAGCAGCTCTATGCAAAACTGTTCAAAACCACCATTCCCATGCTTCTACTCGCATCCATACCAAGGTCATCTGTTGCTGAATATAGAATATTGAAACTCTCCACATTGTAGGTAGGTTCTGTATTATTTTCCGACCACAGCAGTTTTTTTCTTCCTGCTGCATCAGAGATAGCCACTTAGTCCTCTGCTCTTCGCTTACCCATTGAATTTCAAACAGAGAGAGAGAGAGAGAGAGAGAGAGAGAGAGAGAGAGAGAGAGAGAGAGAGAGACTCAAAGACTCAAAGACTCAAAATTTATTCAGATAAAGGCCTAGGCCCCTTACTGAAGGGGATGTTTCACACAACTAAGCGAGAGAAAAGCCAGGGACATATACCAAATCAACAATTAATAGACGAAATAAGATTCTTCATTGTATACACTGAAAACTAACATTCTAAGAAGTAACGATTTTCAGCCTATTTTGCGCCAGATAAATATATACATTGCTAATTTTTTCATTGTAGTCTCATGGTGTGACGACATAAGTAAAGTTAACCTGAAATTGCATGGAGCCTTATAGTATTTAGGTTGTATAAATTTTTCTCTAAGATCATTCAGGGCAGGGCAGCAAAATAAAAAGTGCAATTCATCTTCTTTTCCAATGTTGCATAGACGGCATGTAAGCATATTTTCATTCCTGACGCTGTATCTTAAGCAATGGCATGCAATACGAGACACACCAAATCGAAACTTGGTCAATTCACTTTTTATATCTATATCTATTCATTTTTAGATCAATATACAGTTCTCTCAAATGAGAGTTTTAAACAACCTGTACTGTGCAAATCTGTCACTAGTATATATGTGATCATGCCAGTCCTGCCATCTACAATCAATAATTCTTTGCCTAAAAGATGTTAAAAAACCTGATATATTTTGGGCACCCTGGTTGTCCCAGACATAGGAAAATCCATAAGAATTCAAACAATGACGAACATTTGTAACCCAAGTCCTCTTCCCATGAGAATCTAAATTCAATAACATTTTGTATGCCTTAAACGGCAGCCTATCTACATTCATTCTGGTCAGTTTCAGCCAATACTTAATACATTTCATGTATGAATTGAGGTAAATTGGATATCTGCCTAGTTCACCATAAACAAGATCATTTGGCGTTCGACTATCGACATTAAGAAAGCGTTTCAATGCAAACAAATGTACTTTTTCTATTTCTGTCGTTTTTTTTTCAAAAGCCCATATTTTCCGCACCATACTGTAGCTTGGCTGAATCTGAGAGTCAAATAGTTTACTAAAGACACTGAAAGCATTGCAATCTAATTTATATAAGACATGTAGCAAGAAAATAACCGCTTTCTTCCCTTTATTAGCTATACTTTGGCACGCAAAACTAAAACTGAGTCTTGTTGAGAAATAGATTCCAAGATACTTATACGCATTTACTACTTGTACTCTCTCATTTCCATACGTCCATTTCTCATTTGCCGACAAATACCCTCCCTTACGAAAAATAATAATATTAGTTTTTCTTCATATTACTTTCAGTTCTAATTTACTTGCAGCATTATATAAATTCATTTAATTGTCTCTGTAAACCCACTACTGTTATAGACAATAGAATAATGTCATCAGCGAAAAGTAGGATAAATAATTCTATAAGATCAAACGTAACTCCATGAAGACCATTCTCAATTATTTCCAAAGCCAGTTCATTTATAAAAAGTGAAAACAAAACAGGACTACAAACATCACCCTGCTTGACCCCTCGTGTACAGTTCAACGCATCAGACAGTTTGCCCCAGACCTTACTCTTGCTTTTACTTCGTTATACATGCTTTTAACACAACGATGCAATTTACCCTTAATTCCGTTTTTGGTCAGAACTGGCCACAGTAACCTTCTAGATATAGAATCGAATGCCTTTTCGAAATCCACAAAAGCAACATATAACTTTCTATTATAGGCGAATTGTTTTTGGATAGCAGCAAACAAAGTAAAAAATATGATCGATTGTCGAATATCCCTTTTTTTAAATCCGGCTTGGTACTCACCTGTAATATCATTCTGGGTAATCCATTCCTGTAATCTACTATTAACAATTGAACTGTATAATTTGCTACTAATGTCACATAAGGAAATACCACGATAATTGTTAACGTCATTGACATGACCTTTCTTATATAAAGGAATGATTACTGATTCTGTCCAATTTATTCGGAAAAATTCCTTTCTCAAATAGATAGTTAAATAGTGAGACTAGGAAATTAACAACTGATTCACCAGAATTTTTGAAGAACTCACTTATAAGTCCATCTGGACCAGCTGATTTACCATTCTTTAGCTTTCTAATGGCAAGGAAAACTTCTGCTCTCGAAATTGGCCTGTCCAGCACATTGTCTTCATTGTCTTCAACGTAGTTGATATCAATTAGCTCTTCTTCGTCGTTTTTTTTCCAAAACACTTTTGAAATGATCAAACCATTCATTCATACATATATCATTTAAAGGCTGGGGTTTTTTTTTTTCGAGATCTTGTGCATTGTGTCCCAGAAATTCTTTTGACTTTTTACAGACTTTGCCATTCATTTACTAACGATTCGTTATGATCTTTCTGTTTTCTTATATTTAGGTTCTTACACTCACGTCTTGCAATGCAAAACTGGCTTCTAATATATAATATCCAATGTTGTTCTAAACCATCTCAGCAGTCTTCGTACTCCACGTCTTGCCCGTCTACATTCTTGGTCGAACCATTCCTTCTCTTTGACTTTTTTTACCTACCAAGATTTTTTCTCTTCATATGAACAGCTTGTTCTTTAATAATCTGATTGAACATGTCAAGGGATTTATTCACATCTTTATATATAAAAGCTTCTGCCATATCTAATTTCTGCTGCACACGATATATGAGCTCATAGACATAGTAAATCGTTCCGCATACATTTCTTTCCAACAATATTTTATCACAAATTGAGCTCTTTCTACACTTGGTTTTCTCTGTAAATACATTCTTTTTCTGTTTGCCTTTGAATGGATAACACAAAAGGGGTAAGTGATGAGATCAGATTCGATTCTTTCAAGAACTCTTAATGTTAAACGGTCATTCAAGAAATTAAACAAGTTCCCAGATGATAGAAAGTAGTCATTGACACTACTACTTCCCGAGTCCGAAATAAACGTGTAACGACCTTCAAGGTCACCAGTACATACACCATTGCAAAATATAAAAACCAAATACAGTACACATGTTAAGTAGTTTTTTCCCATATGAATTCAATACAGTATCCTCTGAGCACCTCTGTATTTTGTTGTCCACATCCTTTACATGGTTAATATGGAGTTCACAATCATGTAGAATATCCGGGAAAATATCCGAAGTCCTTGCATTCAGATCACCACATAATAATAAATCAAAATCATCGACACACATTAATTTTTCCACGACACATTCCTCCAACATATCTATTCCATTGTTGTAACCGTATAATGAGTAATATGGGGAATTTTCTGGGGGAACATAAGTACATATAAGCAGGACATTTTTACTCAGTCCAAAAGAATCTTTTTCCAGCATAAATGATAAAAACAATACTTATAATCACAATCAAGCGGATGGACACAAGAAAGAAGAGATTTACGAACTAAGACTATTATTATACCCCCGGAACATCTCCCTTGCGTTGCCAGTTTTACCGCAGGTTTGAGGAACAATTTATGATCTTTGAATATGCCAGCATCAAAATTTTCTACAAAAGTTTCCACTAAACACACAAAATCAAAGGATGTAACAAAGTTAACAAAATCTGCATAATTCATTTTCAACAAAAAACCACATACATTCCAATGTAGAAAGGATACAGTGTTCACAAGATTGTCTAGATTTCCAGAGTTTTCACTCAAAAATCTATCTCCATCCTGTGTCACTCACATAACTTTTTGGTCATCTATTCGCACATAATCATAGTGACTGTCATCAGTTTTCCTTTGATTTCTCACTATTGTTTTCACAAAAATCATCGCGTTTACGTTTGTTTTTAAACTTATTTACATTCCCCACAATCACAGACTTATCACTTTTATCGTCCTCGCCAAAATATCTTTCTTCATCACGTGCTTGTGATCCATTATTTTCATTTTCATAGGCACAATTATCAACCACACAGTCAGCTTTTATTTCCATTTGTTCCCCCATTCATGCAGTCATCCTTACGTATCGTTTCATTCCCATCAATGTAATCACCGATCTCATGACCACATTCGTCTGTTACATTTAGACAGCCCCCATTGTCATTCACGCACTTATCATCCTTGACATTTTCATGTACTGACATACTATCGCAATCACTTGCAATGCAGTTTTTAACCACACTGTCATTATAACTGGCAACCCTCAACGTGTTGCAAACATGAGCAATATTATAAGGAGCAGTGTATTTTGGGAACATCACATAAAATAGAACAGTTATATACAGTATCATCATATGAAGGTCTTTCTGTTAGTATTCTCGTCATTTTTATCATCATCATTTAGAACACAAGAAAACACAATCATTTGACACACATTACACATGGCATGTTCATTTGACACATTGACATATATGACAGCATCCAAGTGCGCTGGCCGTCCAACATTCGAGTCATGCCTGTTCTGCACGAGCGTGTCGCACGCGCCGGTTTCAACTCACCACGGTTCGCTGACCCACTAAATCTTTGCGCGCTCGTATGTTTTTCTGCCCTGACAGCGTGCGGTGTCCTTTTATTTTTGTTACCACTTAAACGTTTGGAATAAGAAAGACTTAAACCACAGGGCCGGCCGGACCGTTATTGAAGTGGGACCAGATTTTCGCTACCATCTAGACCATATTTCATTCCTTCAATCACAAGGTGGTCATATATCATTGAAACCTTCTTGTTTTGGTTTCGGGCTGACTTTAAGTGAGGCGATAATTTTCTCCTTATTTCTCTCACTTTGAAGGAAAAGTCTTCTCCAATGAAAAGCTGGGTACCCTTTAACTTCTGTTTTGCACGCAGGATCCTTACTTTGTCTTTGTAAAAGGTACAGCATGCAATAATGGGAGAGTCGGCCCTGGAATTCAAACGGTGTACCCGATCAAATTCAACATCCCTAGAGAGTTCCAATTTATCTGTCAGCATTTCCTTCACAGCATCCTCACTGTCCTGCCAGGTCTCTCGTTCTCTACGTGGGATACCATGGATAATCAAGTTGTTCCGTTTGGAACGGCCCTCGAGATCGTCCACCTTCCTGTCTAAAGTTTCAATTTTCTCATTAAGTCTCTTATTCTCACATTTCAAATTTTCATTTTCCTGTTTTAAGTCAGATATTTCATTTTTTGAGTGACATAATTTCTCCTTTAATACTATCACACACTCCTTTCACCTCTTTCATATCCCCACTCATCTGCTCACACTTACATTTCACACGTCACTCATCATCGTCATTAAGTCCTTCAGAGTGGGCTCCATGGGGTGTGTAGATGGCGTATCATGCGTAACTCCTGTCCTGTCCACACTTTCCCTGCGCGCACCAGCTCCAGCGCTGTCCAGGCGGGTCTGTCGCTTGCTGTCAGTGGTCTTGCTGCCAGGTCCTGGGTTCAGCTCCACGTCCCCACACTGATGGATTAAATTCCCGTAGAAGAGTAGGACGAGGAGCATCCCTACCATGACACCGTCAGCACGAGTTCTGAGTTTCAAAATGGATATCCGCGCTGAGGCAAGAAATCTAGCCCGTTTCAACATGATGCTGCAAAGACCAGCGCAAACTGACCACACACGGGCCTGAAAGTCAGCGGGCCGGATGGCATATAGTCGTTTACAAGTCACTGGTCGACTACCAACACTCTGCACTACGCATCAACAGAGATAACAGTGGAACTGTACAGAGCTCGCAACATGTGACTTGCCAAGCTTGTCTTCATACACATGCCCCCAGAGAGAGAGAGAGAGAGAGAGAGAGAGAGGCGGGGAAAGAGAGAGAGAGAGAGAGAGAGAGAAGAGAGAGACAGACAGGCAGAGACAGAGAGACAAAGAGAGAGAGAGAAAAAAAAGACACACACACACACACACACACACACACACACACACACACACACACACACACACACGCACAGAGAGAGAGAGAGAGAGAGAGAGAGAGAGAGAGAGAGCATCACAATATTTTCTCTACAGGGAAGAATATTCAGCGGGGTAGGTTTTCTTTCCATCACACGTCGTTAAAGTTTAAGCCCAAAACAACACGGGTAAAAATAAAAAAAAATGATGAACGGATGAAGATGAAAAAATACCAGATGCAGAAAGAGTTACCCGAAGAGATGTTTTAGGGAGCAATAAAGAAAACAATGAAAAAAAAAAAGGAAAGACAAAGAAAAACAAAGGTGTTGAGGAAAACAAGAAAACTACCTCAGGCACGTCCCACTTTTCAACCCTCTTTCTTTTTCTGAGACCGTTAACACGGAACAAAAAGTGTGATCATTGAGGAAGTCGTTCCGTTCGGCCAAAACCTTCCAGGACATTCTGGCTGATCTATGGAAGTAGAAGAAGTAGAGGTAGAAGAAGAAGAAGAAGGAGGAGGAGGAGTAGGAGGAGGACGGAGGAGGAGGAGGAGGAGGAGGAAGAGGAGGAGGCGAGAGAAGAAGAAGAAGAAGAAAGAAGAAGAAGAAGAAGAAGAAGAAGAAGAAGAAGACGGAGAAGAAGAATAAAGAAGAAGAAGAGGAGGAGGAGGAGGAGGAGGAGGAGGAGGACGAGGACGCATGGAGGAGGAGGAGGAGGAGGAAGAAGAGAAGGAGGCGATAAAGAAGAAGAAGAAGAATCTGAGAAGAAGGAGGAGGAGAAGAAGAAGGAGGAGGAGGAGGAGGAGGAGAGAAAGAGGAGTAGTAGAAAGAAAGAAAAAAAATAAGAAGAAGTAGGAGGGGGGAAAAAGAAGGAGAAGTGGGGCTGGGGTAGATAGGTGCCGGGGGGGAGAGGGGGAAGGAGGGGGGACTTAAGGAAGAGGGGTAGATGCATACGCGAGACAGGAAGGCAGATCACTCACCAGCTGGGGGAGGGGGGGGGAGGGAGGATGAACTGAAGGTTTGAAAGACGAAATGGAGCTTCATATTTGCATTGAAGTACTTAAAACACTCAATATACCGAAAGAATACCCCCCCCCCCCCACTCCCACTAATAAAGACATTTAAGATGATGATGCTTATCTAATGATGGAGGAATTGTTAACCTGCATCTGTTTTTTTTCCCACTACTTGATTGTTATATACATGTATATGCGTGTATGTATGTGTATGTATGTATGCATGTATGTATGTATGTATGTATCTATCTCTCTCTCTCTCTCTCTCTCTCTCTCTCTCTCTCTATATATATATATATATATATATATATGTGTGTGTGTGTGTGTGTGTGTGTGTGTGTGTGTGTGTGTATAACATATATGTATATATATGTATATATATATATATATATATATATATATATATATATATATATATATATATATATACATATACATATATATTGATTTAGATCAATCACCAACAACGTATATTTCTGTAAAGTATGCATCAATTCTTAAAATGTATGGGTATACGTATAGAGAAAATCGACAGTAGCAAGTTTTGGGTTTCGTTTATACCTTCCAAATGTTTCAAAGTGAAGTGCACATTAAAAACACTGTTCAGGTGGAACTATCTTATCCTAACAACGCAGCACGGGAGAGAAGAACTTCAGAAGTAAGCTTTTACTTCCTGACAGTCTAGTACTTGGGTACTTTTGCACGTGCTCCACGAATGCCACCTCTTCAAAGTGCTGCGAGTCTTATGCCCTATCCTTCTGCTTCCCACTTAGCAATGATAGTGGCTCTCTGTTCAAACTGTGCTGAGTGTTGTTCGTTATTTCCTGTCTACCGTTTCCACCTCCTTTAAGATTCCTGTCAGGAAGAGAGTTACCCTACTTGTTCCTTATTACGTGCTAAGTGTGTTTCTACATTGCAGCTTTCCTTCAAGAATGGTAACAATATGAAGGAACTTATTTAAGGATGTTGAGGCACGCTCTATATACTAAGACTCGTAACTGCTGATTTCCTTTTGGCTTTTCTCTTTCTCTCCTTCTGAGTTCCGATTCATGTTCCCTTTGTATATTTCTTCCTTTGATCTTCCTCTCTCTTGCTTTTGCTCTTCTTTCGTTTCTTTCTTCTTTGATGTATTTGACCAGTTCTGCCCTCGGCTGACCCAGTGAAGTGATCTCCCTTCCTCCTCACAGTGATGAAAGTCGTTACTCTCACTCTCCAATCCGCCACACTGCTTTGCTTGTCCTGTGTGGTATAGCTGACGTTCATTGTGCGTTTCTCTCTCAAACTTGACTAACATCTCCATCCAGAACTTTAATGTCCACAGTACAGACGTCATAGAAGCTCTCAATACTCTCGGCAGAGACCACTCTCCCAGTACAGAATTACGAGAATTAAAGAGAGGAAAGCTTGTTTATTGTGCTGTTCAGAACAAAGACTCAAACGCAAAGAATTGACCAGACAGGAGTCGGGGAGCAGACGATTGTTGAATTTAACCATCCACGGTATCTAAACACCTTTGTTTGCTTTATGGCTGTCCGATAGTAACAAAAGAAGCATTTGTGCTTTTCAGTTGTGGCCAGACAGTGGTCTAGCGACTTGTGTGTTCGTGGCATACATTCTAAACAATTCTTTCAGTATAAGCCTGTCCCGTCTGAGAGTTCACGAAGGGCGTTTTTTTTTGTCTAATCTTTCGTGCGGTTTCTGTGGCACTTGCCTATCTCTAGACAATTCATTCCGGCTCCAGACCCCAACCACACCTTGGTTTGCCCTGCGGCAGCCTTAGCATTGGCAATCTCAAGGAGTTTGTCAATGTGAAGTTGACAGGAGGCAACCCACCGGAGGGGACACTGCAGCGCGCTGCTCAGGTGCTTCAGTGGTCTTCAGTTGTACATATTCTGATCCAGTATGCACAGGTCAACACCACTAAACTTCCTGCAATCTTTCTTTTACTTACTTTTATGTCCCCGGCGTCTTGCGACGCATGAGGCAGCCAAAGCCGCCACTGTGCACGGTCCTCAGCCAGTCTCTGTTGGTGTCATTCCATCCTCTGTCAACGAATCTGGGGTCTCTCTCCACTGTCTGTGGCCAGCTCAAGATGGGTCGTCGACAGACAATGGTTGACATGGGGGACCTGATTGGACCTCTCCCTGACCTCTCATTTTGTACCAAGTCTGACCATTTAATGCCCAAGATCTTACGTGGGTACTTAGTATCAAAAGCTGTCGAGTTTCTTCTCCTGGGTGGTCTTCAGTAGCCAGGTTTCACACAGCCATACAACAGCGTTGAAATCACACTGGAGTGATACAGTGTCAGTTTGATTCCAAGGGAGAAATTTCTGGCTGCTGTTCCATATTTGAATACTCTCGACAGAGACCACGCACTCCCCAACAGATCTATGAGGATTAAAGAGAGGAGAACCTGCTTACTTCCTTACTTCTTTATTTCTTTTTTTTTTTTTTTGATAAGATACATAATATATGACATACTGTAATATAGTAAGCTATATATGTATATATATATATATATATATATATATATATATATATATATATATATATATATATATATATATATATATATATATATATACATATATACATATATATATATATATATATATATATATATATATATATATATATATATATATATATACACATATATATATATACATTATTATATACATATAATGTATATATTCTTTTCAACACATTTTGCTTAGTCGCAGAACTAGCGTGAGTGAGAGTGGCCTCCGAAGGACGCCACCATGTCCGTCCAACACACAGTTTTGCATGAACTTGCCAACACTGAACCCACCGTAGGGACAGACGTGGTGAGAACACGGAAACCGAGATCACTCTGACCGCAGGACAAGAAGAGCCACGTCATTTGGGACACGCTGTTCAGTGCTGATGGATGACGCTGAAGATGATGCTACTCAGTTCTATTCCGGTCAAAAGTAGAGCTGTACTCTATGTTTCCTTTCGTTAACGTACCTCGCGTCAACCAGGCCCGAGAGACACAGATACCTGCAGTGCTGGTGACGAAATGTGAGTGATACTCTCACAGACGCATTCATAACGTGGATGAAACTCGACTGTGCGGTTCCAGTCTTCCTCTTTAAGCCCAAACCTCTCCCAACTCTGGGTAGGATCAGGTCCGAAACATGGGACCCAGTTCCCGGAGATGCCCCTTCTCATCTTCAACACGCTATTGTGTTTCGCCTCCTCCTGTCTCCTCAGCAGAGCTGAAAGTAGGCCCGCACCCCTCTCCATACAGATGTGAAAGTAACCCTCTCCTTTGGCGTCCTCTTGTCGTTGTATACGATAGTTTATCAATCCAGATTTTCTGTGACTGAACATCCGCTAAACACACGAATGAAATAGTTCTGTCATGCTCGATTGAGACTCTCTGTCTGTCTGTCTGTCTGTCTGTCTGAGGCTTCAAGGTAGCGCAGCTGTGGGAAAGAGCTGACAGAAAAAGTGTGACTGCAGAAGAAGGCCAAACCAAGGCAAACGCACGACTCAGGACAAGTGATGTCGCACACCAGTTCGTCATCATGCAGCGGACATTGTGGCAGACCATCACACAGGTGATTCACGTGCACACAGATCGTTTTCTGACGGTGACGACATCGATAAAACCCCGGGCATGTCTGGACATTCTGACAGTCAGCTTCGTCCTCATGACCCGGACAGTCGATCATGTCATTGCACCTGACGAAGACCGGGAGGCAATAGCCATCATCGTGACACTGGAAATGAGTGTCTGGGCACTGTGTGCTCATTGGTGATAAAGGGGTGACTGAACATCCGGCAAAACCGAGGAATGAAATAGTAATTTTATGCTCGATTGAAGCTCTCTGTCTGTCTGCCCGTCTGTCTGTCTGTCTGTCTGTCTGTATCTCTCTCCCTCTTTCTCTCTATCTGTGTGTGTGTGTGTGTGTGTGTCTGTCTGTCTGTCTGTCTGTCTGTCTGTCTGTCTGTCTGTCTGTCTGTCTGTGTGTGTCTGTGTGTGTGTGTGTGTGTGTGCGCGCATTCCTCCCCCAAGTTTCTGTCTCAGTCTTTCTCTTTGTGCCCTTCATTCTTCTATCTCGCTCTCTGTGTCTGTATGTCTGCTTGTCTGTCTCTCCGTCTTTCTGTTTGTCTGTCTGTCTGTCTGTCGGTTGTCTATCTGTCTGTCTGCCTGTCTGTCCGTCTTTTTTCTGTCTGTTTTTTTTCTGTTTGTCTTGTCTGTCTGTCGGTTTGTTTGTGTCTCTTTGCCTGTGCGTTTGCCTCCTACTGCCCTTCGCCCCCTCCCTCCCTTTCTGTGCTGTCGCCCTCTTTCTTCTCCACATCGCTTCCCCTGCCTCTTTGCGGGCCAAGAGTAAAACCGTTCTGACGCCTGCAGCCGGCCACGATCAACCCCACAAAGTGGACACCAGTTCACACGGTACCAGAACTAAGTCAGGGACAACAGTTCATCCGGAAAAAGAAGAGGATCCACGCTCCGGTCTGGGACGAAAACCAGAACAACATACGACAGCCTCTCCCCTCTCCCCCCCCCCCCCCCCCCCCCGCCCCCCCCCCCCCCCCCCCCCCATTCCCCATCCCCCCCCGCTTTAGGAACCAGCCCAAGACTCTTGCTAAAGACCAGACATACTCCCACCCCCAAACTACAGACTGTAGTCTGGGACACCCTGTCCTCTGGGACACCCTGGCCAATAGGATGTAACACTCACGTCCACTGTACCGTACCTTCTCTTTAATCTGCCGCAGCATCGGTATTGCTCTAATATCAAGTCACCAGCCTCCTCCTCTGTATCTACACCTGGGGTCAGTTTCTGTAGTCGGGATCCAGAGTGACTATTCTCCTCTGTAATTGAGCACAGGATCAGAATTGCTGTCTAAATCTTATAGACACTGCCATCCTCTCTATTTACGCACAGGGTCCGTATGGTTGCCGTCTTCTTCGTCTTCCTCTTTGCTTCCACGCAGATCAGTTTTGCAATCTACATACAAAGTCACCCCTCTCCTCCTTATTTGCGTCCACATTCAAAGTCACCACCACCCTTCCCGTTTCTCTGCGCGCAGGGTCAGTATTGCTGTCTACGTCTGCATAAACAGTCGCCATCACCCTTCCTCTTTATCTGCGCGCAGGGTCAGTATTGCCGTGTAAATACAAAGTCACCTCCTCCACTTTATGGTGGGCAAGAACGGAAGTCGTAGGTAGTGGGGGAACTGGGGGGGGGGGGGGGGGGCGGCGGCGATAAAGGG
>JADBJO010009064.1:35000-42500 GCA_016801955.1 Conus betulinus
CACACACACACACACACACACACACACACACACACACACAGAATCCCCGTGCACACACACACACACACACACACACACACACACACACACACACACACACACACACACACACATGTGCACCTACCACACACTCTTAAAGTGAGGAGAAAGGCACAACCAACGTTAGGTAGCTTACTTCAAGTTCTGACCAGCGCGTTCGGAGGTCAGGCATCTGCGAAGTCGTAGCCACGAAAATCTCTTTTTCTTCTTAAATTCTCTCAACTTAGTCGTTAGTTCCTTTATCCATCAGCTTTTGAGTCATGCGCGGTGTGGTCTGGAAACTTAGCGGATAGGGTGTAGCGTATATGGACTCGTTCGCACACACTGTGATGAAACTGAAAACTGCTATATCAGGACTCTGCACCGTGGCCCGTCCCTCTGTCTTCGACAGGTTCATACTATTTGAATATCGTCACACAGATGGGCACACCTAACAGTCTACATCACGTCAGCTGTGCATTGTACCCAGCTACAGTCCCTAGGACTTGCCCTCGGTATCATCAGCTTTATAGTACACGATTTCTCCAACCACTCGGCTATCGTTTTTCAATATTAGTTTTGATAAAAAAAAAAAAAGTGATAGGCATCATTACATTCAGGCCAGGCACCACACAACATCATCTTTCAAAAAAAAAAAAAAAAAGAAAGAAAGAAACAAAGAAAGAAAAAAGAAAAGAGAAAAAAAGCAAGCAAGCGAACAAAGAAACAAAATCGTACCAAGCACTCAAAAAAATAACCCGTCCCCCCATCTAAAAAAAATAAATAAATAACAAACAAACAGAAGAAGAACAACGATATGATTATGTTCATCGTGAAGCAAAAAAAAAAAAAAAACAGCAATAATGAAAAAAGGGGCTACTCTGCAAAACACTATCAGAGACCAATTTGTCTCCCCTTCACCCCCTGCAGCCGTGACGGAGTTTCCGGCAGAAAGGAACATTAGGCTAGTGAGAAGAACAGAACACACCAGGTAGAAGCTTAATGATTGAGAGAGAGAGAGAGAGAGAGAGAGAGAGAGAGAGAGAGAGAGAGAGAGAGAGAGAGAGAGAGAGAGAGAGAGAGAGAGAGAGACATTGAGAGAGAGAGAAAGAGAGAGAGAAAAAAATGAGAGAGAGAGAGAGTTTGAGAGAGAGAGACACTGAGAGAGAGAGAGAGAGAGAGAGAGAGAGAGAGAGAGAGAGAGAGACAGAGACAGAGGCAGAGACAGAGGCAGAGACAGAGAGAGAGAGAGAGAGAGCTAAACCATCAAATACACTACCATAACGAACACAAACGTTTTAAGGGGAGGTATGAAGGTAGACGAGATCAAGAAAGAAAAAAGGAAACAATAATTCACTTACTTGTTTACTTACAAACGATGCTGGTGGATCCCATATGTGTGAGTGGAGGGGGTGGGGGGGGGGGTGAGGGCGAAGAGGGTGAGGGTGTGGGTGGAGTGGGGGTGAGTGTGGGGGGGGTGAGTGGGTGGGAGCGGTGTGGGGTGGAGGTGGGGGAGTGGGGGTGGGTGTATGCGTGCGTGCGTTCGTGCGTGCGTGTGAGCGTGAGCGTGTGCATACACGTGTGTGCATGCATGTGTGTGCACGTGTGCTCGTGTGTGTGTGTGTGTGTGTGTGTGTGTGTGTGTGTGTGTACGCGCGCGAGTGTGCGTGCGTGCGAGCGAGCGAGCGAGCGAGCGAGCGAGCGTGCGTGCGTGCGTGCGTGCGGGCGGGCGGGCGCGCGCGCGCGCGCGCGTGTGTGTGTGTGTGTGTGTGTGTGTGTGTGCATGCATGTGGCCGTGCACTCATACGTATACACATGCATGCTATCTTTATGAATGAAATGACTGTTCAGAAGAGTACAATTCATCAAGCTGAAATCACTACCTTGTTGTGGAAAAAGTGCTGTGCGTTTGGGACGTGTCCTACATCTCAAAATACACAGGCATCAGCATCAGGCACGAACCCTCAGAAGCATCATTTCCCGTGTGTGTAGATATTTGTCTGCAGAAATATGGAATTACACAAACAAGCAAGGAGATTTACATCGTTGTGGAAAGACTCTTGTGCATGAGCCCGAGTGTTTTGGTACGTCTGACTGAATTGTGATAGAGTTGTGGGCCTGCGCTTGTTCCCCCCCCCCCCCCCCCCCCCCCCCCCCCCCCCCCTACCCCCACAATCAGATTGTTCGTCTTTGTATTTGTCTGACTTTATTCAAGTTTCAAAGGCTGTGCCAGGTTTGAATAAAAGTTACACTGTGTTAGGTTTTCTTATGGGAGCAAAAGTTACCCTACTTGTTTACTGTTTCTTGTTTACTGTTCCCTGCCTCCCTTCTTTCTCAATTATAGTCCTGTAGTTGGACATTGCTTGACGTTGCTCTTCTTGGGTAAAGGAATCACCAGTGTCTGGGTCCACTCTGTTGGTCTTTTCTTTTCTGTCCAGATCATCTGACAAAACATTGTTAGTGCCTCTGTGGTCTCTTTCCCTCCGTCTTTCACAAGCTCAGCTGGGACATTGTCCACTCCTGGGGATTTCCCTGGCTTCAGACTCTGTATGGCGGCCTCAACCTCCTCCTTCAGTACTTGGAGACTGTTTTCGCTGTCTGCGAGTCGTTGGTTGTCCTGCAAAATGAATGTGTCTGGGTTGAAGACGAAAAAGAAACACCCGAAGGTGCTGGGGAGGACCCAGAGAAGCACTGTCTTCGCCTGCCTTTAGAGCGGTCCTGTACCACCCTTGGAGGCCTGCGCTGTGTTGACGATGAGTACAGGCACGCGCAGGACACTCCAGTAAGATATCAAGGGACATAACTGCTCCTGAACAGAGGTAAATCAGACTACAGGATGCGACTCATAACCGCCTTAAAGTAGCATCCCCCATGGGTGTACCAGCTCGTATTTCATGACTGCAGAGCCCACCGGCAAAACACACCACCCTCCAGCTGTCGAGCACACCCCGCAGGCCCAACCACCCCTGCCCACGGACAGATGAAGACAGTGCCACTCCAAACGTTGGTTGTCCTGTTAAATGAATGTGTCTGGGTTGAGCTGGTAATTGTAGCGGCCCTCACAGTATTTCCGTTCACCTCTTCAGGACTTCTTCAATCTCTGTCAGTAACTTGCCATCCTAATTTTCCGTGACCGCTGACCTTGTCTGTTGGTCTTACTGAGGGTCTCGAAGTACATTCCTAAAAAAATCAATAGGTCACGTGCTGAGTGATGCTGTGCTTTTCTTTTGTTGTGACTTGTGAATGATTGAGTAGTCTTTGCTTCCGTTTTGTTCTTAGGATTTTTCAGCCTGTGTAAACTTGGAATGAAACATGACGAGGGAGGGAGGGGAGGAGGTGGGTGGTGGGGGGGGAAGGGGAGGAGGGATTACTGAATTCCATAAACAAAGAGACTTCCTGCTGGCACCGAAAACAGATCATGATGCTCGTCCTTGTCACCCTCAGCCCCTGATCACCAAAACATCTTCACAGGATTTATTGGTCTATTAGGCCTATCTCTTTTGCTTTACGTCTTAGCCCGGATCTTTACAAAAAAAAGGAAGTACACTATTTTTTATTTCTGACCAGTTAGTTATTCAGCTTGCAAGGTATGCTTCATCGATGACGTCTTCTTTTTTCCTGGTAGCCATGATGGTGGCTGGCTTGAGTTCAGTAGGTGCCCTATTTTTGGTCCTTTATTGTGTCTCTGTGCCTGGCTGCTTTTCGTTTTTCTCCTCTTCCTCTTCTTCCTCTCCTCCTCTTATTTCTTCTTCTTTTCTTCTTCTTCCCCCTTCTTTTCCTCCTGCTTCTTCCACTTCTTGTTCTTGATTTTGTTCTTGTTGTTTTTTTCTCCGTCCCGACAATGAGTCTCTCTCTCTCTCTCTCTCTCTCTCTCTCTCTCTCTCTCTCTCTCTCTCTCTCTCTCTCTCTCTCTCTCTCTCTCTCTCACACACACACACACACACACACACACACACACACACACACACACACACACAGAGATGCAAACCCCAAATCGTATCTTGTTACGCGCAAAGGCAAAATCTCTGCAAATGAAAGCATTTCTTTTTTTTTTAATGCTGACTCTTTTTTCATGCCATAGTTGCCGTTGCCCTGGTGACAAAGTCGTTTCCGTGTCCGCATTATTATCTCCTGAAACTGGCCTGGAATCCAGTGACCGTCTTTAACGGTCAATAGGATGGGTTTCCGCGCTCATTCACCTGGATGTGATGATGACTTAATTAAGCAGGTGTACATTTCGAATTATTGATGGAACCAGTCTGTTGTCATGACAGCGGCTTGTCATTCCCAGTGATAGTGAACCACTTGCAGGCCAAAAAAGGTTCAGGGAACCAGCGTCAGGTTGATCAACGTGTCACTGCGTGCGGGCTACTCCATATGCGCTACACCACACCTACTTTGACAGGCGTCCACAGCGTGTAGAGTTTACAGCTAGACGAACAAAGAAATGTGATACCTTGAAAAGAAATGAAATAAAGGATTTGAACGGAAGGTCTGAAGGGTAGGACTCGGCGGAGGCCTCAACGAGCTGGTGTGGCTTTGGATGCCCAACATCGTCTGCATGACTATAAATGTTTCTCTGTCTGTCTGTCTGTCTGTCTGTCTGTCTGTCTCTCTGTCTCTCTCTCTCTCTCTCTCTCTCTCTCTCTCTCTCTCTCTCTCTCTCTCTCTCTCTCTCTCTCTCTCTGTATGCGAGTGAGCGTGTGCGCGCACGCGCGCGTTTGTGTGTGTGTGTGTGTGTGTGTGTGTGTGTGTGTGTGTGTGTGTGTGTGTGTGTGTGTATGTGTGTGTGTGTGTGTGTGTGTGTGTGTGTGTGTGTGTGTGTGTGTGTGTGTGTGTGTGTGTGTGTGTGTGTGTGTGTGTGTGTTCGCGTACACACGCGCGTGAGTGCATATGTGTGTGTGCGTGCCCGTGCACGTGTGTGTGTGTGTGTGTGTGCGTTTGTGCGCACGTGTGTGCGTGTGTGTGTGTGTGTGTGTGTGTGTGTGTGTGTGTGTGTGTGTGTGTGTGCACGCATGTGTGTGTGTGTGCATGTGTGTACGTTGGTGTAAATGTGCATGAGTCCACACACACAAACACACATGTGCGTGAGTATGTGCATATATGACTGTGTGGTGGGTGGCATATGCATGTTCTGGGTACGTGCACACGTGCTTACACACAAAAAGGCTTGTATGTATGCCTATGGACACACGATGACGGCTGAAGCTGATAATTTATGAACAGAAAAATCTGTAAACTGTTTGAGAAATGTACTTGCAAACCGTTCAGAACATGCTCAAAGTGCATTCTTGCGAACGTGACCCTTACATTCAAAGAAAAACAAAATGAACAGGTATCAGTGTGGGGCAGAAAATTACAGGCACATGATACCTGTTTGTATTTGTCAGTTAAAGTAAGCAATCACCCAATCAAGCAGGGGGGGTTTCACTGAGGGGAAAGAAGCCAGCACGTGCCTGTTGACGTAGTGGTCACGTGCTTTGGTAATACTGACCATAGTGTAAGAGGTTTATACCTGTAGATCAACAGTTCATCTTTGAAGTGATATAATGCTTTTCTTTGTGGTAACTGGTCATTAAACGGTTAATGTTTATGTCCATGTTGTAACTTGTAAATGTTCAATGTCTTTCAAAATGCGATGAAAAAATGATAGAGGGGGAAGAGTGTGTTTGTGCGGGTGGGTGGGTGGGAAACGTGGGTGTGGATTACCGACGTTCATAAACAAAACATGCTTTCTATTTGGGGGGGAGGAAGGGGTGGGGGGGGGGGGGGGGGGGGGGGGAGGAAGCGTGGGTGTGGATTATTGACGTTTATAAACAAAAGATGCTTTCTGTTTTGCACGGGAAACAGATCCTGACACCTTCCATAATCACCCTTATTCTCGGATTTCCAAAGTGTTTTCACGAGATGTATTGGTCCCATTAACTCTCTCTGTTTGCGTGCTAGCCGGGGAATCAAACCCAAAGCAAGACAGTGCACTTTGTAGTTTTTTCTTATGTTTATCTGACCGGTTATTCAACTTACTGGGTGGGCCTCATCGATTAATTCTGGTTTCCTAGCGACGATGGTTAAGGCTGGGTTGAGTTTGGGAGGTGCCCCATTTTTGCCTGTGAAAGTACCGCTGCCCCTGGTTACTTTTCCTCCCCCTCCTCTTCCTCGTCCTCCTCTTCCTCCCACACACCCCCCCCACCCCCCCCCCCCCCCCCCCCCGTCCCCTTCTTCTTGTTGTTGTTGCTCTTGCTCTTGTTCTTGCTCTTGCTCTTGTTGTTGTTGTTGTTGTTGTTGTTGTTGTTGTTGTTGCTCTTCATCTTCGTCTTCGTCTTCTTCTTCTTCTTCTTCTTCTTCTTCTTCTCTCCTTCTTCTTCTTCTCCTTCTTTTTCTTCTTTTTCTTCTCCCCCGTTTCGTCTTTGAGTCTCTCTCTCTCTGTCTCTGTCTGTCTGTCTGTCTGTCTGTCTGTCTGTCTGTCTGTCTGTCTGTCTCTCTCTCTCTCTCTCTCTCTCTCTCTCTCTCTCTCTCTCTCTCTCGATGTATGTTTGGTGGCGGCAGGGGGAAGGTGGAAAAGAGGAGTAGAGACACGAAGTTGAGTGTCATGGTTATTGTTGGTGCAAGTTCTTTTTATTTTCTTTTCAGCTCTGTGTTTCTTTCTCACGACTTAAGTCAGGGACTAAGCCTTCTCTTTGGAAGGCCTTCAGTTAGGTCTATGGTGTGTTTCTCCAGTGCACTTGCAACATTCATGTTCAAAGTGAAAAGTTTCATCAGCCATTTGAACAACAGTGCTGGAAACGAGTTTGCGTGATGACGGAGTCCGTCCACGCGCGCGCGCAAGTGTGTGTGTGTGTGTGTGTGTGTGTGTGTGTGTGTGTGTGTGTGTGTGTGTGTGTGTGTGTGTGTGTGTGTGTGTGTGTGTGTGTGTGTGTGTGTGTGTGTGTGTGTGTGTGTGTGTGCGTGTGCGCGCGCGCACGCGCGCAAAGGGCGCGTACTTCTTGTACACAATTGACGCACTATCTTAAAAGCATTTTCAACTTTCATATAATTGATAACAATTCCTAGATTGTACGAAGAAGAAGATAACAAAGAACCAGAAAACAGATCACAATCAAAAAGGGACAAATTAAAACCCATGTATTCCTGATTTTTTTTTTTTTTTTTTTTTTTGGTTTGGTTTTCGCGTATTCAGGGGTGTACAATATTGCAAGTATTGCGGGTTGAAGGCTGGTTTTATTTTTTTCTTATCGGTTTGTGTTTTAGACATATAAAACCTGCCGTCCCACTATAGGGATGCTAGGCACGAGAGAGTACAGGTTTTTTATTATACATACATTTTATGATACATACAAGACACAGAGCTCATTTGAAATCATAGTTCACCCAAATGTATTCTTGAATTTTGCATCAAAACATGAAATAGCATTACCGACTAGATTGTTGACAGATTAAGTGTACATAACTGAGCACAAAAAAGAATCAAAAGAGCATTTTTAC
>JADBJO010009064.1:50000-72500 GCA_016801955.1 Conus betulinus
CTGGCTCTGCCTTAAATCTATGCGGGTAGCAATCAAAAGCAAACAAAAACAACACAAACATTTCGGTTTAATACAATCCTCTCACGTGAGCCTAATGATTCTAGAGGAGGGGTTTATTTGATCTTGATCCCGATGTATGGACCTCCCCATGGACGGGGAGGAGAGATGGTTCTGCCTTAATCCCCGGGGGCTAGGAGCTCAAGGAATGACATGGCTGACAAGACGGACGACAGTCGGTCCATGTTTACTGCAGGCAGCTATGCTGGGGTTCAAAACCTGCCCTCAAACAACGTGACAAAACAATCCATTCCATGTCAGTGTGGCGGCAATTTTCAGTGGCCAACAAGAACCAGGACGAGGAATGTGGCATGGTGTGCAAACTGTGATGATGGAGTAATACCATGTCTACCTTTACTAGATAACTCCACTGCTAGTTCATTTATGAAAAAAGAAAAACAGCAGCGGACTCAACAGACACCCTTGTTTAACTCCATTTGGGCAATCGAAATATTCTGAATACTCACTCTTGACACGTACACACGCAAGTACCGAGCTGTAAATACTCCTAATGGCTTTATACAATTTACCATTCACACCACTTTTACGAAGTACATTCCACAAAACATTGTGATTTATAGAATCAAATGCTTTCTTAAAATCTACAAATGCAACATAAAGCTTCGTATTACAGAGTAAGTGTTTCTGTACCAGTGAGTAAAGTGTAAATATATGGTCTATGGTACTGTAATTGGTTCTAAAACCTGCTTGTTCTTCAACTATCTTTCCTTCGTTCTCAGCCCATTTTGTTATTTTTTTTATTTAGTATGTGAGTGTAGACTTTACTTAAAAATACTGATAAGTGCTACCCCACGATAGTTATCCGGATTGTTAGCATCTCCTTTCTTATGTATTGGTATGATAATCGATTTAGCCCATTCTAGAGGAAAAGTGCCATTTTCAAAAAGTTGGGTGAATAAATGGACAAGGAAATCGATTACAGCTGAGTTTGCATGCTTTAGCATTTCCGCTACAATTTTGTCTGGTCCTGCGCTCTTTTCCTCCTTTTAAATGATTAATAGCAGCAACAACTTCCTCTCTGGATATTAGATTGTTAAATAATGGCTCAATTTCATCATCTTCTTCCACTAGATTTACATCGTCTTCTGTAGCACTGCTATCAAAATTATGGAAAACGCCCCAGAAAATGATCATACCAATTTTGTACTGAGATCTCGTTATAAACAAAGCGTTTCTTATTAACAGATCTTATTAATGCCCAAAATGTCTTCGAATCATCAACAGAATCTCTTAGTTTCTTTAATCTATTTTCTTCAAACTCATGTTCCTTTATTTTCCTTAATGTAATGTAATCTTTTCGATTTAAAGCGTATTCTTCTCTTTTCTTATTTTTGTCCTTAATTATTTTGCATCTCTGAATCTTTTCAGTAACCTTTTAACTTCCTGTTTCTTTCGTTTGCAGTCATCATCAAACCAATCGTTACATTTTCTGTCACCTCTACCAATAACTCTTACCATACAAGCAGCAGCAGCCCCACACAAATCACTGACAAACATATCAAGACTCTCATTCACATCAATATCTAATAGTTGACAGGCTTTCTGCGAAGTCTCTTGAAATGCATCACATTCGAGTTCATTTTTGTACATATTTGCATTTTCATCCGACCATATGATTTTTTCTTCACCTTGCTGTCGTAAATGCTTATCCTCCGAACGACAACAGTCACCTCTCCATATTACCTCAACTGGTAGGTGCCATGAGTAGATACAGTCACCAACACATAAATCAAAATTTGATAACAAATCAGTGTGAATCAGAAAATAAGAGGAGAGGAGAGAGGAGAGAGAGAGAGAAGAGAGAGAGAGAGAGAGAGAGAGAGAGGAGAGAGAGAGTGAGAGTTTGTGGTTTGTTTATAGTTGAGTGCATGTTCTGCGTACGTCTACATTTTTTGTGTGGATAAGTTTTTGTGTGTGTGCAGGGGAGGGGGCGGGTGTGTGTGTGTGGTGTGTGTGTGTGTGTGTGGTGTGTGTGGGGAGCGTGATTTGTGTGTGAGTGTGTGTGTGTGTGAGTGTGTATGTGTGTGTGTGTGTGTGTGTGTGTGTGTGTGTGTGTGTGTGTGCTTAGGGGGCGGTTTTTTTTTTTATGGTGTTCCTTGATGAGAGAGAGAGAGAGAGAGAGAGAGAGAGATAGAGAGAGAGCGAGAGAGAGAGAGAGAGGCGAGAGAGAGAGAGAGAGAGAGAGAGAGAGAGAGATTTTTTGATTCTCAGTACAGTTAAGATGTAATTTGGTTTATTGTTACAATTTCTGATTTTATTATTCTACTTACAAATGTTAAATGTTTCCATGTTAATTTTTCCTTTATTATTTTTTTTTTTTTTTTTTTTGTTGTCTTTCAGATGTTATTTGTATTATTCTCGTTTTTCTCATTAATTTATTTAGGTTTTATCCTTTTAAAATGTCAGTACAACACTATGTTAATCTGACAGTAAATGGTTTCAGTCAGTCATTCAGTCAGTTTGCGGTGCGGGACAGGTGGGGACGTCAGAGGGTGTGTGTGGGGAAGTGGGAGACAGAGAGGGGGGGTGTTAGACAGAGAGAGAGATGGTGAGAGTTGAGAGAGAGAGAGAGAGAGAGCGAGAGCGACCGACAGACAGACAGACAGACAGACAGATCGACAAGCCAGCCAGCCAGCCAGCCAGACAGACAGATAGACAGACAATCAGTACAGATGGAGCGGACATTACTATTTTTAATTTTCATTTCATTTCGTTGTCTCATCATTTTATTGTGCATTTGTATCATTTGTAAGCATTATTATCTCGTTCGTTCTGTCACAGTCTCAGCACCAGGAACCTATAGTGAGAAATCAGGCTCAGGCCGTCCTGGGCCTACACACCAGAGACGTCGCTGCACTATGGCCCGGACATCTGGGTGACGTCCAACAGTGCCTGGGCTAATGCAGCATGTACACGACGAAACTTTAAAGACCCTCAATGAATGCTGAGGTCATGGATCCAGGGCAAGACCTTAAGACCCCCAATGAATGCTGAGTCATGGATCCAGGGCGAGACCTTTAAGACCCTCAATGAACGATGAGCCTTGGATCCAAGGACAAGATCTTTTAGACCCTCGATGAACGCTGAATCATGGATCCAGGCCAAGACCTTGAAGACCCTCAATGAATGCTGAGTCTTGGATCCAGGGCGATACCGTTTTAGACCCTCGATGAACGCTGAGTCATGGATCCAGGGCGAGACCTTGAAGGACCCCTCAATGAATGCTGAGTCATGGATCCAGGGCGAGACCTTTAAGACCCTCAATGAATGCTGAGTCCTTGGATCCAGGGCAAGACCTTTAAGACCCCTCAATGAATGCTGAGTCATGGATCCAGGGCAAGACCTTTAAGACCCCCAATGAATGCTGAGTCATGGATCCAGGGCGAGACCTTTAAAGACCCTCAATGAATGATGAGCCTTGGATCCAGGACAAGACCTTTAAGACCCTCAATGAATGCTGAGTTATGGATCCAGGGCAAGACTTTTAAGACCCTCAATGAATGTTGAGTCATGGATCCAGGGCAAGACCTTTAAGACCCCTCAATGAATGCTGAGTCATGGATCCAGGGCGAGACCTTTAAGACCCTCGATGAATGCTGAGTCATGGATCCAAGACCTTGAAGACCCTTTATGGATCCAGGGGCCCTTTAACCCTCGATGAAGCTGAGTCATGGATCCAGGGTGAGACCTTGAGCCGTCCACCTGAGAGTGTCATCATCCAGGCATCAACGAAGTGCCCTAAATGTGCTGCAGCCTACCCCTTAGCCAAAGTCAACGGCAGTGCCCATGATTGTGCTGCAGCCTACACCTTAGCCAAAGTCAACGGCAGTGGATCCAGGGCCATGATTGTGCTGCAGCCTACACCTTAGCCAAAGTCCAACGGGCAGTGCCCAATACTGATTGTGCTCCAGGGCTAGACCTTTAGCCCTTGAATCAACGGCACTGAGCCCATGGATCCAGCGTGACGGAGCGTCGTCCACCTTAGAGTGTCATCATGTCATCAACGACGGTGCCCATAAATTGTGCTGCAGCCTACACCTTAGCCAAAGTCAACGACAGTGCCCATGATTGTGCTGCAGCCTACACCTTAGACAAAGCCAACGACAGTGCCAATGAAATGTACTGTAGACTACAACTTTAATAAAGTCAGCGCGGGCATTGTTAGACATACCAAATCAACTCTGAGGTCACCATTTTGGAGAAGGGGGTACAAGGCCGCAAAAAAAAAATAGAGGAGACTTGCATTTAAAGAGGAAAACGACGGTGTGGATGATACCGCAGAGTTCAGCTGTGGCCAAACTACATGACGTGGCTGTACTCTACGCTTTCTCTCATTACACATCTCACCGTCAACCAAAGCTGTGAGTCACCGACTCCTGCGGTCTAGCCAGTCTAAGCCTCAGAGATGTGTTTTTTCAGGTGAATGTTCAAAGTCAGCCTCGTGGGTTGAGCTCAAGGCACGTTCACCTTTGAGCGCCAGGGGGCGAATCAGAACTTTAAAAAAAAATCCGACAAACAAATGCTTCTGATTGGAATCAGCCCCGCGCGACCTTTCAACTCAAAGACCGCGACGCACATCAAGGAATCACGGCTACCAATCTGCGCCAGAAAATTTGACACCTCCACTCACGTTCTCCAACGACGGCAGAATGAAAAACGAATCGAAATAGAGTTGTTCTGCAATCCTTTCACGTGAGCAAAAGGATGATTGGAAACGTCTGTTGTATTTTATGTCTCAGCTATGGACCAAAAACCGAACAGGAGGTGCTCTGTTGTGTTGAAGTCACCAGCTACGTGCAAAACCTGAATTCGTTGAGAGAAATGACGAGAACTAGCCAAGGACCATAAAGAAGAAGCCAGGCTGATTTTTTTGCCAGCGACTATCTTTGCGAAGAGAAAAAAATATATGAGGCAAAATTGTTAAGGATGTTAGGTCAGGGATGGACAAGGGATGACGTGAAAGAAAGACGAACAGAGGAGAACATGTTTGGAAGAGACAGGCTGAATAAAGAGGAATGTTATTCACACACACACACACACACACACACACACACACACACACACACACACACACACACACAACATACAGACACACACACACACACACACACACACACACACACACACACACACACACACACACACACACACACACACACACACACACACACACACACACACACACACACACACACACACACACACACACACACAACAACACACACACACACACACACACACACACACACACACACACACACACAACACACACACACACACACACACACACACACACACACACACACACACACACACACACACACACACACACCCACACACACACACATACACACACAAACACACACGCATACATGTATCTGTCACCCCCGCTAGACAGATACGAAGCGAACACGGGCCTCAGTTTAACGTACCGTGGAAATACGCAAGAAGCTATGAGATCCGCACCAAAACAAACAGCACACTCACACAGCCACAACGATAGAAACAAATGTAAGTTTTGTTAGATTTAACTGTTACCAAATACGAATACTATCAAATATGCATGTTCTCAAATACATCAATAAGAAAAATCGTATGTTATGAAATACACATGTTATGGAACTCAAAAAGATTTTCTTTTAGATGACATGAAAAGTACGTACTTGTACTTGCTACACAAATTGGAAGCAGAGAGAGAGAGAGAGAGAGAGAGAGAGTTGGGGCAGGACGGAGACTGGTGGCACGCATCAAATGTCCAATAAAAGCAGAGCGAAAATGTACCGCCAGAGCTACTTGTAAATACACGGTAGCAATGCCAATGAAACTATTCAATCAGCCCCATCTAGATCACACGCATTACAGATAGAAAGTGAGGGAGGAAGAGGAGGACGGAGCAGACAGTATGAACCGAACGACCAGCGAAGCAGAGGAAGTACAAATGCAGTGCACTGAATCGACCATGAGCGCTGAATCAGTCAGGGTCACAGCTTGTGCAGTCATCCCCAGTAACCAAGCAATACGGAGGTAACCAGCAACATGAGGAGTGTCGCGGGGAAAAGGGTCAGGGACAAGGGGAGGAAGAAGTGGGCAGGTGCTGAGAGGCTAGAGGAAAGGGGTGGGGGTGGGGGGGTGGGTGAGAGGGGGAGGAGGAGAATGAGTGATGGGGAGTGACGACATTTGGAAGTGGAGGAAAGAGGGGTTTTTTTTTGTTTTGTTTTTTTTTTTTTTTTTTTTTTTTTACGTGAATGTCATTTGGAATCCAGATAACCGCATTCATGTCGGTTCAACAGAGGGAACAGGAAAGTGGTCATGCATTTGTGACCATGCCTTGGCACTGGCAGGCAAAGGGGAGAGAGAGAGAGAGAGAGAGAGAGAGAGAGAGAGAGAGAGAGACACAGAGATAGAGACAGAGAGACAGAGACAGAGAGAGAGACACAGAGAGATAGAGACAGAGAGATAGAGACAGAGAGAGAGGGAGAGAGAGAGAGAGAGAGAGAGAGAGAGAGAGAGAGAGAGAGAGAGAGAGATGGGGCAGGAGGAAGGTGGGTGGTATGCATCAAAATCAATGTCCAATAAGCAGAGCGAAAAAATGTACAGCACAGAACTACTGCTGAATACATGGGCAGCGATTTGACCCACGCTATGGAATCAGCCCATTTAGATCACATGCTTTACAAACAGAAAGTAAGGGAGGACGAGGAGAACGGAGCAGACAGTATGAACCGAATGACCAGTGAAACAAACTAAGTACAAATGCAGAGCACTGCACTGTCAATCATGAGGCGCTGAATCAGCCCAGGTCACGACAGTACAGCCACCCACAATACCAGAGCCATGCCACGGGGATCCAGGAAAGGGGAAGGCGGGTCGTCGACCAGGTCACAGCCTGTGCATTTACCCACAATAACAAAGCAATACCAAGGGAACCAGCAACATGAGGAGTGTCGTGGTAATAGAGGTCGGGGGGGGGGGGGAGGGGGGGGGGAGGGGGTAGCGAGAGGGGGAGAGGGGGAAGAATGAGCAGGTGGAGAGAGTGACGCCATTTGGAAGTGGAAGAAAGAGAGCTTTTCATGCGAGCGTGTCATTTGGGATGCAGACAACCGCATTTATGTCAGTCCAACAGAGAGAGAAGGAAAGTTGTGATGCATTTGTGACTGTTGACTGGAAAGAGAGAGAGAGAGAGAGAGAGAGAGAGAGAGAGAGAGAGAGGAGAGAGAGAGAGAGAAAGAATGGGAGGGGCAGGCTAAATATTTCTTACAATTTTTAAAATGATAGTAAGACGTGGCCTGATGCGTTGCACCTACATAGAGAGGGCAGCGTAAATATTAAAGGCCATACCAGCGACACTACATATCACTTTGACAGACAGCCCCATGAGTAAATGAAAAGGCACACACACACACACACACACACACACACACACACACACACACACTCTCTCTCTCTCTCTCTCTCTCTCTCTCTCTCTCTCTCTCTCTCTCTCTCTACCGAGCACATCTTGCACAGGATCCGTCATACCTGCGTCATACCTACTATCTTGTTCGTGAGAGTAACGTGTCATCAGCCCGAGACTTCTCACACAGCCTTCTAATCAGAAGGTCTTCCACATAAACCAGAAGGAAATTCCCTGAAATGAGGTCTATAAGAACAAGCGTCTCTGAAGAGCAAAAATGATCACCAAGTGAAGGGAAAAGGAGGAATTCTGATGGACGTTGTAGACTGGAATCGTTCAGAAATTAAAAGCAGGAAATGTTGAGTTTAAAAAAAAAAAAAAAAAAATGAAGCGTGGAGGTCAGCAATCAAGGGACTAACGTAAAAAAAAAAAAAAAGAAAACAACCCACCCACCAGCAGCTCCCTCTCCTCTTCCCCCCCCCCCCCCCCCCCCCCCACCACCACAACAACCATTCTTTTTAGACTTTTTGAAAACTTTGTCACAGGTTCTGAAAGTGAGGTCTTAGTTATCTACACTTTTTTTTCTCTACAGTGAAGTTATTTAATGCTGTATAGAAAGAAATAAAATATAATAAAAAAAACAGACACATAGACTCTCTCTCTCTCTCTCTCTCTCTCTCTCTCTCTCTCTCTCTCTCTCTCTCTCTCTGTGGGTGGGTGTGGGTGTGGGTACGTGTGTGTGTGCGTGTGTGCGTTCATGTGTGCGTGTGTGCATGCGCGAGATAGTCTACTGGAAACTTTAATGTCCGCAGGAGCTCGTATCTTGCTTTATATCATAAAACGAAATACATTCAGCAGACTTCTCTTGAAAACCTGCTTCACAAATTACACAGGTTTGACATCGAAAGTGCTTAGAGCATCATTCTGGGGGGGGGAAAAAAGCCTTAAAACTTAAAGCTGTCATTAATCGCATGAAAGAATTCAACCTGTTCCATTCCTCATGCAATCTTCATCGTAAGAAAGAGGCTACGAGTTACACTTTTCCATTCCTTATGCAATCTTTCACACATTCTTTCTTTCTTCTTCTCTCCATATCCCGTGTTCTCTTAACAATGCTTACGTCGTGCTCTGAGTGTATGCGGAAAACGGATCCCCTGACTGCTGTTTCAGCGGAAATGACGTAGCACACACACACACACCACCACCACCATTTAGAGGTAATAGAGCGGTGGAAAGACATTCCCACACCACACCGACTCCACCTGCGTATTTCGGATGCTCTCACGTCCGAGGCAAGTGCATTGCCCTCTGATTCTCCCCGTCATTTCTGCCATGTCGTGGTAAATGCGGATCTGATTGCTGGTCCATGCTGTAGGCGCCTAGTGTTATGCACTGGTGGGTCTATCATTTGGAATCAAAGGATGTCTTAATCCCAGTGTGTGGTTCAGAGAGATGGCGGATGTCGTTTGATACTGAAACAGAACAAAAGAGTCTAAAAACCCACAACAGCAGTGACGCTGATGCTAGTTGATGTCTCAGCAGTTATTCAGAAAATCTTCTTGGGTACACAGCGAGGTACAAAAGTCGACAGAACTGTCTTCAACTCTGTCAGTCAAGAGAAACAGCAAAAAAAGAACATGGAGGAAGATTATATTATCTCTAACCAGCCGCCGTGGCGAAGTGGTTAGCGTCGCGGACTCCCGGCTGGGAGGTCGTGGGTTCGAATCCCATCAGAAGTCGTGTGGGTTTTTTCTGCCCCGACCGCTCTTACCAGAGCTGAGTTTGCTGCGGGCTCAGTTGGGAAGACTGGGACCACACAGTCGAGTTTCATCCACTTAATGAATGCGTTTCTGAGAGTGTTGCTCAAATTTCCTGACCAACACTGCAGGTGCCTGTATCTCTCGGGCCTGGTTGACGCCGGGATATATTATAAAAGGAAGCGTAGAGTACAGCCCTGTCATGTAGTCTCAGACCGAAATGGAAATCCGTAGCATCATCTTAATCAACCTCATTCTCATCGATCAGCATAAAAAATGTCTCAAATTCTGTGGCCCCTTCATGCCCTGCTCTCATGGTGACCTCAATTTCGATGTCCTCTCCACGTCTGTGGCCTTGGTTTGGTTCCGTCGGGGTCACCGGTATCGGCGGTCCATAGGGGCTGTCATTGGACGGACGTGGTGGCGCCCTCCGGAGGGAGAGCTCACTCACGCCGGCTCCGCGACTAAGCAATTATTGTCGTCAGTAGGGGGCTTAGTAGGTGGTGTCCTGCGTATGTTAGATCAGAACAGGCGCCACTGAACACCACTGAAGTGACTCGGCAGCAGTGCAGTGTCTCCTCCGGTGGGTTGCCTCTTGACGACTCGACATTGACTGCTCCCTGTGGACTGCCGGTGCCGGGGCTGCGGCGGGGCCGACCAGACTGTGGCTGTGGACGGGATGTCGGAATGAGCGGCGTGCGTGCACTGCCTCTGAGGTGGCGCAGAGTTTGGAGAGCAAAAAAAAAAAAAAAAAAAAAAAAAAAAAAAAAAAAAAAAATATATATATATATATATATATAATATATATATTATGAGATTGAATGACAAACTACAGTAAAAGTAGAAAAGAGAACTTCGTTTAGAATAAATTCAGTGTGTGCTCGTAAATCAACGTATCCACAGCAGTCCATAGTGAAAAGAGACATTTGTGTTATCGGCCTTTTGATAAATATTCCCCACCGTTCGCTCTCAACCCACCCTCAGCTCCTCCCCAAATGGTATCCCAATACCCCACGCCTTTCGGCCACAAAGAGAGCAGTCATCACAGACACCAGTGGTCTACCATGAAATAAATGCCGATACTTCTCTCAACCAACCGTAAGGATTTTGCAGAATTCGGCGATTCACGCAGGCCAGCTTAACCTTTTAGTATTCATGAATGACAGACACACAGATGGCATACAAACTCAAAATGTAAATAGCCTATTGAAAGACACAGAGATGGACAGTGATATTTATGAATGAAAGACACACAGATGGAATACAAACCCAAAATTTAAAAAAAGCCTAATAAAAGACACAGAGAAGGACAATGATATTTATGAATGAAAGATACACAAATGGAATACAAACCTAACGGTTAAACAGCCTAATGGCAGACACAAAGCTGAAAAACAGTCTCGATTTTTAAGCTTCACATAGACGGAATGCAAACTGAAAAATTAAACACTCTTACAAAAGACACACATATGGAAAGTTAATTTTAAATATTAAACAGGGTAAGGACAGACGCAGAGGTGGAAAACAAATTCAAAATAAAAACAGTCTAATAAAAGACACACAGATAGAAAACAAACACGAATTCCAAACGATCTGGATTCTAATTAAGCTATTTCCCCAGCTAAAACCCACTTTATCTTCAATATAAGCAAGACACGTTTTTTTTTTTTTTTCGTTTTCTTTTGTTTTGTTTTGCATCTAGAGGTGGAAAAGGGGAACTTATCTCTAGTATTAGTTTTAACCTCTTTCTTTGTCTGTATCTTTGGTCATCTACTATGACCTTGTGAGATAAAAAATCTCTTGTCCACCCACACTGTAAAATTACACCGTTTCAAAATATGAACTCACCGAACTTTCCTTTCTTTAATGAGAAAAAAATATTTAAAAGCTCTGCACAGACGTTTATAGTAGACAAATCAAAAATGTTTTAAAAGCAGAATCATGATTATGAGTTCTCATCTTGGGCAATACATACATTAACACTGCTTGTACAAACAGGAATATCAGGATAAACCCTGATTGCAGACAATTGATAAATATTAAGTAAAACTAGAATTATAACAATGAAAAGCTTTTTGCTGATGGAATTGTTGCTGTAAATTTCTATCTTTTGGCAACCGAAAAATATTTCGTACACAGAATGAGAGAGAGAGAGAAAAAATCTTTAGCATCTAATCTGCTATTCTATTGTCATTAATGAAACCACCACTGTTCTTCATTTATCATTCTTCCCTACCCTTTTTTTTTCCTCCCTTCCCTCCTTCCCTTCCTTATTACTGTTTTTATTTGCGTTCACGCATTAGTGTTCGTTCACTCTACATTTTGTTCATCATTTGCTATTTTCCCTTACCATTCCCCCGACCTCTCTGCCTTCCGACGTTCCTTCATGTTTTTCACATCCACACATCAGCATTTGTTCTGCCTCTATTTTGTTTGTCGTTACTTTAAACATTTCTTTCATTCTATTCTAAACTGTTCGTAAATCGTTTTTATATGCGATTTCCTTGCTGACTGATTTATTGCTTGTCTGGTAACAATCAAGAGAGAAAGTCGTCGTTTGATGCTTTTGACACTTACCAAGTACCTTCGCCCTTTCTGACTTCCAAGCCGGCTGACTTCAGCTAGCAGGCTTCTGGCATTAACCTCTCTTAATGCCCTCTAAATTTAGCGTTCTGGCGGATTCTTTATATAAACTTGAAACAGTAGTCAAAGATTCACAAGGGAAGTCTTGGAGATACAAAGATGAAGTATTTGCCTGATTTTGGATTCGTGAAGAGGCTCCCCTCCTGTGTGAGTCAGATCCTTGGAATCGATGCGTTTCTCTTCTTTTCCCTCTTTTTGTATTTTTTTTTTTTTTTTTACAAATAGATGAATTGATTTTCTCTTTTTTTTTCTTTTTGGACTAAGAATAGTATGAGAAGAAAATCCCTTTCGATTTTTCTGCGCACTGGCTTACTAACTATGGCGACAAGGCTATTATGCGGATTACGCGCGGGGACGCGCTTATAGCAAATACACATTGTTGGCTTTGTACAAGCATACCTGTCGTCTCTCGGTCTGCCTTTGGTCAAATGAGTCCTCAGTCTTTTTGGTACGTTCAGTGTTTTAGTACGCCCTCACCTGCTAAGCACAACACCAGCACACACCACAGAGAGAGATAAGGGAGATAGCTCGAGAGAGAGAGGAAGAGAGAGAGAGAGAGAGAGAGAGAGAGCATCGTTTTTCCAATCATCCAGATGTAGAGATGTTTCTTCCGTCTGTCCTAGCAAGCCTTCAAAAGGTAACGGTAACATTATCAGAGTACACGAAAGGCATTTGGTCATATTTTTTCATACATTTTTATAGTATTGATAACACTTCACATATAGTATGATATTCTTTTTACATCCAGAGATCACAGGCACGATTTGGTGACATCTTAGAACAACAGGTGATCACTATCCTCCTGACATTCGTAGAACAACCGAAGAAAATTAAAGGACAGTTGGGGGGGGGGGGGGGGGGGGGGGTGGGGGGGGGGGGGGATTATTTATCTTTGAGCAAATAGAGAACGTCACTAGATTGACATTCTTGGAACAGCAGGTACATGTTATTCGAAGACATTCTATAAATGACAGGGGGCTTTATCTGATGGCATTTCTAACAAAAAGGTAACATCTGTTGGTGAATTTCTTAGGAAATAGGGAGATTTGTATAATATTCCCACGACACGCAAGTAACATTCTTTGACGACTTTGATAGAAACAAGGGGACATTATTTGATGGTATTCTTAGAAAAACAAGGACATTTATGGGATGGCATTCTTCGAAAAAGCAAGGGACATTATCTGATTGCGTTAAGGGACGTTATTTGATGGCATTCTTAGAAAAACAAGGGACATTAATGATGGCATTCTATCAAGAAAAAGACGGTTAACATTCGTGCATTAAAAACCACTCTTGACACCAACGGGACAAAACGGTTGGGGGGGGGAAACAGTAAGGGCAGGGTGGGGGGTGGGGGGGGGGGGGGTGGGTGGGGGGTGGGGGGGGGGGGGGGGGGGGGGGGGGGGGGGGGGGGGTGGTGTTGGGGGGTGGGGTGGTTGGGTTTGGGGGGGGGGGGTGGGGGGGGTGGGGGGGGGGGGGGAGGGGTGGGTGGTGTGGTGGGGGGGGGGGGGGGGGGGGGGGTGGGGGGGGGGGGTGGGGGCAGGGGGTGGGGGGGGGGGGGGGGGGGGGGGGGGGGCGGGGGGGGGGGGGGGGGGGGGGTGGGGGGGGGGGGTGGGGGGGGGGGGGGGGGGGGGGGGGGGGGTGGGGGGGGGTGGGGTGGGGGGTGGGGGGGGGGGGGGGGGGTGGGGGGGGGGGGGGGGGGGGGGGGGGGGGGGGGGGGGGGGGGCGAAGGTGGGGGGGGGGGGGGGGGGGGGGGGGGGGGAGGGGGCATTACATTGCTGGACATTTTTTTTTTAAACAGGGGGACCACTATTTCGTAGAATTCTGTAGAACAGAAAAAGGACATACTTTGTTTGACAATGTCATACAACAGGACACCTATATGTTGATAATCTACGAGCAACACCAGGCATTTTTAGTTGACATTCTCAGCACATTAAGCACACATTGGTGACATCACGAACATCAGAACAAGGGCATTTCATTTGATTGTATCAAATCAAAAAGACACTTAATCACATTCTTCAGACACCAGTAGGACATCAACTGATATTCCCAGACCTTAATATAAGCCTGGCTTTTCATACCAGACTTACAACATGTGGTGCGTATGATACATATGTGTACGTGGGAGGGGGGTGGGGGGGTGGAGGGGAGAGAACGAGAGCCATGGATAACGGTGTCAGTGACACCATTAATCAGGAGGACATAGGGAGACATTTTTAGAACACCATGACGGAATTCGGTGACATCTTAGAGCTCCAGGAGAGCATCGGGCTACTTTGGTCATAGTTTCGGAAGGACATTCGGTGACGTGGCCTTAAAGGCATGTCTTCGTTTGATCTGAATGGTCATCGACGTCAAAAACAATATTTCCACCTGGAAATCTGTAGCAGGTGTGTTTCTTCTTCTTTTTCTTCGTCGTCGTCGTCATTTCTCCTCCAACTTGTCCTCCTCCTCCTCATCTATTCTACTCCTACTCCTCCTCATTTTCTTCCTCTCTTCTTCTTCGTTGTTTCTCCTCCTCATCTTATGTCTTCTTCTTCTTCTTTTCTTCCTCTTCTTCTTCGTCGTTTCTCCTCTTCCTCCTCCTTCTCTGTCTTCTTCTTCTTTCTTCTTCTTGCTCTTCTTGCTCTTCTACCTCCTCCTCCTCTTTCTTCTTCTTCCTCTTCCTCAACCTTCTCTTCTTCTCCTTTCTTCTTCTTCTTCTGCCTCCTCCTCCTCCTCCTCATTCTTCTTCTTCTTCTTCCCCCTCCTCCTCCTTTTCCTTCTCCTCCTACTCGCTTCTTCTTATTTTTCGTTCTTCGTTCTCCTCTTCCTTCTCCTCCTCCCTCCTCCTCATCTTCTTCTCCCCTTCTTCTTTTCTTCTTCTTCTTCTTCTTCTTCTTTCCGGAATGTACGACTGATACCTTTTTTATCTGACTCTCGGGTTCCTAAGAACAGGAATCTTATTACCAAGAGGGGGAAGAGAATGCAGGTGGGACTGATGGGTTAAGGGCACGGTTGACGTGGAATGTGGTTGTGAAAATGGAGGGGAGGGGACTGGTGGTCGCTCGGAGAGGGATGGAGAGTTGCAATGAGTGGGAACTGGATATTTGATATTGATCCTGATGCCAGTAAGATATGCATTTGACGGCAAACGTCTATGGATGTGAAAATCGTAGAAGAAGAAGAAGAAGATGAAGGAGAGAGAGAGATAGAGGGAAGGAGAGGAGAGAGAGAGAGAGAGGAGAGAGAGAGAGAGGAGGAGAGAGAGAGAGGGAGAGAGAGAGAGAGAGATGAGAGAGAGGGAGAGGGAGAGAGGAGAGAGTCACACATACATACACACATTCGTGCGCATACACACACGCACACATGAAAACATGCACGCACAAAAAAGAAAGGAAAAGGAAGCGAGAGAGAGAGAGAGAGAGAACACGAGAGAGAGGAGAGCGAGAGAGAGAGAGAGAGAGAGACAGAGAGAGAGAGAGAGAGAGGAAAGACCTGAGAGGGACCAGAGAGAGACAGGAGAGAGAAAGAAAGACAGACAGGACAAAAGACAGACATGGAGACAGAAAGACAGACAGACAGACGGACAGAAGACAGAGAGATAGAGACAGGAGACGGACAGAAGAGAGAGAGACAAGAGAGAGGGAGACAGAGAGAGAGAGGAGAGAGAGGGGAGAGAGAGGAGAGAGAGAGGAGGAGAGGAGAGAGAGAGAGAGAGAGAGGAGAGAGAGAGAGAGAGAGAGAGAGAAGGGAGACAAAACAAAACGGACAGACAGACAGACATGAAGACAGACAGATAGGCAGACAGACAGACTAACACACAGGCACACAGACAGAGAGAGAGAGAGGAGAAGGAGAGGGAGGGGAGAAAGAGAGAGAGAGAGAGAGAGAGAGAGGGGGGGGGGGGGGGAGGCAGGCAGACAGGCACGCAGGGAGACAAAAGACACAGAGACAAGAGTCAAACAGAGAAAGCCAAACAGAGTGTTAGAGAGACAGAGACACACACAGACAGACTGAGATTTAGAGAGAGACAGAGACAGAGATACAAAGATGAAGGATTAGAGACAGAGACAGACTGACATGGGGTAAAAGAGACTAATACAAATGGTGAGGAAATATAACCAGGCAGACCTCCGAGAGACAGACAGACAGACAGACAGACAGACAAACCGACAGGCAGACAGGCAGACAGACAGGCGGAAAAGACAGACAGACAGACAGACAGAGGAACAGACAGACAGAGGGACAGACAGGCAGACAGAGGGACAGACAGATCTCTAGACTGAAAGACAGATACAGAGAAACATTGACAGACCGATTGAAAAGGCACAGAGACACACTCACTCAAAGACAATAATAATTTAAAAAAAAAAAAAAAAAAAAAAAAAAAAACCTACCGTAGACATTCTAGCCTTCACCACAGATGCCAGGAAACCAGAAGCGCCAGGGCCCTTCTGCAAGCTGGATAATTGATGAGAAAAGAGAGATGCGCTTACCTTACACGGTTAGAATGCATACAAAGGGAGATAATGGGGAAGTAAATCTTGTGAAGATGACGTTGGCCATCAGGCAGCTTGGTGGCTGGAGTGTGTGTGTGTGTGTGTGTGTGTGTGTGTGTGTGTGTGTGTGTGTGTGTGTGTGTGTGTGTGTGTGTGTGTGTGTGTGTGTGTGAGAGAGAGAGAGAGAGAGAGAGAGAGAGAGAGAGAGAGAGAGGAGGGTGTGAATACGCAGCGAGTCATGACCTGTTTGAAGCGCAACATAGGATGCATCTTGCCATGGATTTGGGTGAAAAACCCCCCTCCCCGTCTATCCACTTTCTCTCTCCCTCCCCTCTTATTTGTTGTTTCAAAATGGAGCGACTGATGGCGGAGAACGAAGCAAAATTTAGAAAGAGTGGGGGTTAGTTGCCGCCAAGGACATTGACAAACAAAGCACAGGACAAGACACGATGCATTTCGACCTCTGGGTCTTCTTCAAGCAAAAAAAAAAAAAAAAAAAAAAAAAAATCACCTTTAACATTTAGGACAGTACAAACAAAGAACGAAGAGAGACTTAGAAGGAAATGACAGAGGGGATTATGGGAGAGAAAAGGAGGGGAGGGGGGGGGGGGGGGTGCGTGGAAGGAGGGGATGAGTGAGGCGATGGGGTTGTGTGGCTAGTTTAGTGGGGTGGTGTGGTATATGTGACGGTTGTGGTTAAGATGGGTTGATAATAATGCTAAGAGGGGGAGGGGGGGGAGTTTGATATATATATATATATATATATATATTTATAAAAATATATATATATAATTTAAAAAATTCCATATATATATATAATTCAAAAAAAATTCCAATATATATATATATATATATATATATATATATATATATATATATATATATATATATATATATATATATATAGAAGGGATGGTGATAGTAATAATGATAGTGCTAGTAATATAATAAGTAAGTGGAAGAATAAAATGAGAGTAACTGTAATTTAAAACTGGGGGGGAGGGGGGGGGGAGGAGGAGGGTAGGGTGTTTGTGTGTGCGTAGGGGGGGGGGGGGGTTGGGGGGGGGGAGGGGGGCAAGACAAGGAGAGCTCATATATCTCCATCCACTATGAGGAGGGGGGGGGGGGGTGGGTGGGGTATGGGGGGGTTCATACAAATGGTGCTGTTGAAAAAAGTAAACAATGCTGTGGGATGATGTTATTGTAACAGGTGAAATAATGTGTTGGCGTTAATTTGCAAATGTTTGTTGAGAAAAGATAGCAATGTTCAATGAGAAACAGGGTATCACGTGTACAACACACACACACACACACACACACACACACACACACACACACATTTTTTAAAAAATATGTATATATATGTATATTATATATATATATATATATATTATATCAAAACTCCCCCCCCCCCCCCCCCCCCCCTTGGCATTATTATCAATCCATCTTAACCACAACCGTCACATATACCACACCACTCCACTAAAGTAAACCCACACAACCCCATCGCCTCACTCATCCCCTCCCTCCACGCACCCCCCCCCCCCCCTCCTTTTCCTCTCCCATAATCCCCTCTGTCATTTCCTTCTGGCGGCCGTCCTTCACAGCATACCACATGGACATCAGATAAGTCTCTCTTCGTTCTTTGTTTGTACTGTCCTAAATGTTAAAGGTGATTTTTTTTTTTTTTTTTTTTTTTTTTTTTGCTTGAAGAAGACCCAAGAGGGTCGAAATGCATCGTGTCTTGTCTTGTGCATTGTTTGTCGATGTCCTTGGCGGCAACTAACCCTCACTATTTCTAAATATAACTAACTAACTGATGAACGAAACCAACCAACCAAACCACAAACCAATCAACCAACCAACCAGCCAACCAACCCACCAACCAGCCAACCAACCCACCAACCAGCCAACCAACCCCCAAGAAAACCAACACACCACCCAGCTAACCAACTTACTGACAAACCAGCTAAACTGACTGACTAACCAAATAACCAACCAACCAACCAACCAACCAACCAACCAAACTAACTAACTAACTAACTGACTGACCGTCTGACTGAGTAACAAACCAACCAGCTAGATAAATGACTGACTGACTCTCTGATTCACTGACTGACTATATGAATTAAAAGATTACTACATACAACTCTACAAACAGCCAATTGATGTACATATGTGCGCGTCTTACACATCAACAGGACATCAGCAAACCATGCGCGCATGAAACCAATGTGCACGCACGGGTTTCTTTTCTGTCTGTAAAAGCCCTCCTTGTCTCATTTCATGATCTCAAAGCTCTGCCGACTAACACTTACAAATAGTCATATTTCCGCACATTTCTGTCTCTGATTCGGATATCTAACTGCTGCTTTAGCATGTAGGCCAGGGCTATGTATCCACGTGCAAGAGCCGGTAATCTATTGACGGCAAAGAAGCGGAAACAAATGATTCAGAAGCTGCTTTCATTAAGGGGATTACCTGCACTTCATTTGTTGTCGTTGAGTTTCTCTCTGTCCACCAATGGATTATCTTCTCTTAGTTATGGCTTCGCAGACGCTGCTTGAAGTGTAAACGTCTCATGCAGCTTTGTGATATTGATGTGAGTTCCTTTGCCAGCTTGTGGTGGGTTTCCAAAGCAGTTTGGGTCGACCCTGAGGAAAGGTCCAGTGACGGTGGGGAAAGACTCACTGACCGCAGAGAAAGTCCTGTTGACAGCGGGAAAGACTGTGACCTGGGATTCTTTTCAACAGGCACGTAAGAGCTCACGGCGAAAGCTTGGCCGTGTCTGGAGTTGTACTGTCGTCGCCTATCAACAGAACAGCAACGACTGGGACTATGGGATGCATGCGGCAGTTGCTTAGCACGCACACACGTACACAAGGGCGCGCACACTCATTGCGTGCGCGCGCGCGCACACACACACGCACACGCACATACGTACGTATGCACGCATGCACACCCCGATGTGTATGCCTACAGAGAGAGAGAGAGAGAGAGGAGAGAGAGAGAGAGAGAGAGGAGAGAGAGAGAGAGAGAGAGAGAGAGAGAGATCCATAGCGGTGAAGACAATTTCAGATATGTATCCAATGTCTGACAAGCCCCGCTGAGTCTGTGCGTTGCCCAGCCATCTGCTGAAGTCTCATCACTCGAAATCTCCTCTCAAATCGTTTCTTTAATGACTCATTTCTTTCTTTATCCTCAGAGCTGTAAAGTCTGCATACTCTGCGTCTTAATTAAACAGACGTGATGTAGCGCATATGGACTAGACGCGCGCACAGCGACGCCTTGATGAAATTGAAACTGGTTCCATACACCTTTTGGCCTGTAACTGGTTAACGATTTACCTGGTAATGACTAGCCGCTGTCTGGACTACTTAGACTGCTTTCTGTTAATTATTCGATACTTTCAGCCGCTGAAGTCATAACGAACGGGTGTAAATGACAGCAGAAACCCATCTGGCTTACAGTCAAAGACTACCAAAGACTTCCCGCGAGTTTTAGTGTGTGTGTGTGTGCGTGTGTGTGCGTGCGCGCGCGCGCGCACCACTACACCCTTTCCAGAAGAAAAGAAAAAAAATCAAAGGGAAGATAACGTGCGGCTTTGTCTTTGCAAACCGAGTTAACTTTTCTCCGTTAACGAAGCAAATCTTTGTTGTCAAATATCTGAGTTGATTGAAGCGCCTGTCAGGTTAACGATGGGGATTATCGGTTCTCTGCATTACCGGCTCCACGTGTCACACCCGTGCCTTGGCATTTTCCTTCTCTCTGTGAGCTGTTACGCTGATTCATGGGACAAAAATTTGCTTCGAATTTGACAGGCAGCGCTATCTGTTTCATGAAACCTGCTAGGGGGGAGGGGGGGGGGGGGGGGGGGGTCATTGTCACTGAGCACGAGCTTTGACCCAGATTTCCTCCGTTGCAGGGCCGGAATAGCTCAGTGGTAGAGCGCCCGGAGTCGTAATATTGGTAGTGCTGGGGTTGTAGGTTCGAATCTCCACCGGGCCGTTTCGGTACAGGGGAATTTTTCCCTTAGAGCTAGCATTGGTTCTGACTCCTTTTCCCATACAGTAATTCGAATGAGACTTTAAACCGAGGTTCCGTGTGTGAATGCAAGCATAACATTTTGCACGCACGTCAAATCCCATCACCAACTTTCGAAAGAGAAGGCCAGTTTTGCCGTTGGTATGGATGACACGTTACACATAGCATGCACCCTGCGTCAGAAATGGAAAGAACGAAGAAAGTAAGGAAACTGAGTGAACGATATTGAACGACACTGACTGGATGACACGGGAAATGACTGAATGAAACAACAGATGGCAGCTCTTCAGTCGGCACTACCCTGGTAGGCAGTCCTCTGCGTAAGCGAGTGTGGATTGTAAGGCGGTCAGTAGAGCTTGCTCTTTAGCCATGGATAGACGCGATATAAGTATTCATAATGATATCAATGACCCAAACATCGTCGATTGTCCGGCTGTCACGTGCGCCTAGCCTGGCGATATGATAACATTCTTGCGTGCTGCTGCTTAAAGGTGACACTTTGTGATTGCCCCAGGGCGCCTGAACATCAACATGATTGATTGGGTGTTTCGGACAAGTGGAGGTGCAGAGCGACTGGTTTCGCAGATGCACGCATCAAATGTGCGGGATGTTTAGCCTACGTAGATCTTTCGGCACTCGTGGCTTTGACAGAAGCGCGCGTGTTTTAAGCTTGAACGTGGCTTTGGGGCCATGGAGGAGGGTGTGTGTCTGGTTTGGTGAGAAGGCAGATTTGTCCGGGTGGAATTTGAATAGGGGGAAAGGTTCTTGGTGACAGAGGCTGGTGGTGGTTTTGTTCAGTGTCGAGCGCGCAAGTATGTCTTTGAAGAGTTCTTGTCACGCCAGAAAGTCCTTGTGAGCCTGGCTTCAGAATCAGGTTTATGATCGTCTGCTAAGTGCACGTTGGACTTGAGGATCATGCGGATTGGATGCGCGCGTGCGCGCGCGCGCGCGCGCGCGCATGTGTATGTGTGTGTGTGTGTGTGTGTGTGTGTGTGTGTGTGCAAGTTTGAGTGTATGTGAGGGTATGGTGTGTGTTCGTATTGAGAGATGCGTGTATTTGTGTATTTATGTAAGTGCGTACTTTTGTGTGTGTGCGCGCGGGCACGCGCGCCCGTATGTGTATGTGTGTGTGTGCGTGAGTACGCACGCGCGCATGTGTGTGCGCTAGTGTGTGTATGTGTATGTGTGCGCGCGTATTTTGGTGTGTTAATATGCTTCTTTGCTTTGAATGAAAAACGTTGGTATTCTGTTCATAATGTTTTCTTAAATGTCAGTACAACTTGGAGTTAATCTGACAATAAATTGGTTTCAGTCAGTCAGTCAGTGTGTGTGTGTGTGTGTGTGTGTGTGTGTGTGTGTGTGTGTGTGTGTGTGAATGCGAGTGCGAACGTGTGTGCGCGATAGAGGAGGCAGGTGATGAGAGAGAAAGAGAGAGAGAGAGAGAGAGAGAGAGAGAGAGAGAGAGAGAGAGAGAGAGTGTGAGAGAGAGTGTGTGTGTGTGTGTGTTGTGAGAGAGTGAGAGAAAGAGAAAGAGACAGAAAGAATGTTGTATGAGAGACACAGAGAGAGACAGAAAGAGAGAGAGAGAGACAGAGAGAGAGACACACACACAGAGAGAGTGAGAGAGAGGGGAGAGACAGAGACAGAGAGAAACAGACAGACAGACAGACAGACAGTGTGTGTGTGTGTGTGTGTGTGTGTGTGTGTGTGTGTGTGTGCTGTGACTCAACGAGAGCGTGTAATTTTGTTGCCATCCACATAAGGTGGCGTAGGTCTGTTCACATTCGATCTCACCGCCTGTCTCTCCGTTGCATGTGCACATGCCCTGGCTACCGCTGTCTTTTTTCTTTTCTCCCCCCCCCCCCCCCCCCCAACCCCCTCTCTTCTTTTTTTTTTCTTTCTTTTCCCTTGTTTACCCTATAGATATACCACCAAAATATATTATGCTATAATCTTGTTGGTCGTTTTTGTTGTTGTTCTTTGAAATTGAGCTTTCTTTTTCTTTGAGCGTTTTTGTCGGTGAACTTTTAATTGCTTTTTTTCGTGTTCTTATTTCATTCAGGATGTCCGCACTAGTTTCTTAGTGGTGGTTTTA
>JADBJO010009064.1:77500-80000 GCA_016801955.1 Conus betulinus
CGCATTCTTCTTCTTCGCATTCTTCTCTTCTTCTTCGCATTCTTCTTCTTCGCATTCTTCTTCTTCGCATTCTTCTTCGCATTCTTCGCATTCTTTTCTTCTGCTTCTTCTTCGCATTCTTCGTATTCTTCTTCTGCAGTCGATTTTTCTTTTCGCGTCAGATCTTCAGTCCTGTCGCCATGACGAAACCCACAGTCTTCTCGAGGTCTTGACGGCTGCCCCAAAGCTGCATCTGCAGTTGTGCACCCTCTGGCCAGATTTCGCGCCGTAGAACATCATGGGCTGGATGGTGTTGGAGGATGTGTTCTGGGGTCTAAGATCCACTGCCACACGGACATTCGTTTGTGTGGGGCTTCATTCTTACTTCGGCTGAGGTGGCTCAGCAGTCGGCAGTGGCCAGTTTCTCTGAAGTCTGAAGAGGATTGTTTGCTGGTATCTCTGAAGCTGATGGGTTGGATGAGCTCTGCTGTCTGCACTTCAGTCCCTGTTTCACTGGTTTTTGATATTGGTTGTGGATGATAGGTTTGGCCTCTCTGTAGGTCACTGGGCGGCTGAACTGCTCCATGTTGCTGCCTGCCTTGGACAGAGCGTCAGCTTTCTCATTCCCAATGATTCTACAGTGGGATGGAATCCCCTGGAGTACAATGGTGGATCGTCTGATCGTCTGGACAGATCATGCAGATCAAAGCGTCAAAACGTCAAGCATCTCTCTCTCTCTCTCTCTCTCTCCTCTCTCTCTCTCTCTCTCTCTCTCTCTCCTCTCTCTCTCTCTCTCTCTCTCTCTCTCTGTAACTGTGTCTGTGTGTGTCCGTGGTAAACTCTTACATTGGCCTTTTTCTCGGTTTTTGAAAATACATGCAAACCTAAATTGGCAGAATGACAAACATAACTACGCCCTTACCAGCCGTTCAGTGAAGATGTCTCCAAATGGTACTTGTTGAAAATCGGTAATTGACAATTTTAGCGAATTTTCGAAATTACTGAATTGATCTCTTCTCACATATCGGTCATTTGCCACTATTGATAAACGCATTGATAAAAGGCATGTAGGCTGATATTTTATGGAGATGATTGAAACCAATTTATGTCCGATTAACTCAAGGTTGTACTGATGTTTACGGAGATATTGTAACAAACAATAACAAATATAACGGTGCAGTCCATGAAGACCAAACCATTCCGTGCCGTTTGTAGCAACCACACAGGCGCTGATATGACTAAGAATATTCTAAATATAAAACTATCTGGATAGAATGTTACTTAATAAGACGACGTTAGTTTTACCATGCATTTAAATCAAAGTGATTTATATACCCTGCTAAAGCGTCAAACAAGTCGTTTTGGTTACAGCAAAAGAACAATATTATCATGACTATCAGGAGTACTTAGATATCGCCTATCCTCTGCCTGAGACCAAGCTCTAAACACTCTAAACAATCCGCACTCCCATTCGCACAATGGCCTGCCTACCTGGTAGAGCCGACTGGAGAGCTGCCTGCTGGCGCTTCATTCAGTCGTTTCCCTGTGTCATTTAGTCTCTCAGTCACTCATTTTCTCATTTCTGTTTTCATTCCTTCAGCGAATGCTGGGTGTAGTATAATTATCTTTTAAAATGTCTTTTTTTTTTAAACATCCATCGTAGATTTCACATTGTTGATAGAATAATAGAAATTCTGCGACAATCGAAAGGAAATCCGGAATGCGTGTATCAAATCCAGTGAATCGTGATGTACGTTATGTTAAAAGAAGACTACCGGACATCGAAATTTGTCTGTGAAGCAGAGCTGGAGTAGGTTGGCGACCTACATCAGTCAAATAAGGCGAACTGCTGCCTAACTGATTGAACTAGACCACTGGCATGAGATGTTCACCTCACATGAAGAGGGTTGCAAAATGAGATATGACGACTTGTAGGAACCTATCCCTGCTACAGATGTGTTCGGCGTTTATGTCAGAGAGAGAGAGAGAGAGAGAGAGAGAGAGAGAGAGAGAGACAGACAGACAGACAGACAGACAGACAGACAGACAGACAGAGACAGAGACAGAGCATTCCTGCTGCAGGTGTGTTCAACATTAAAACCAGAGAGAGAGAGAGAGAGAGAGAGAGAGAGAGAGAGAGAGAGAGAGAGAGAGAGAGAGAGAGAGATTTTCATTCCCAACAGTCACGGATGAGCAAGTACATGTGTGTTCCTAAGAGAGAGAGAGAGAGAGAGAGAGAGAGAGAGAGAGAGAGAGAGAGAGAGAGAGAGAGAGATGCCTTCGAAAACCGTTGTTTTTTTGTCTCGAATACTGGCATACTATAGACAACAATAGTTTTTGATAAACTAGCAACGATGCATCGGTAACAGCAGTACATAAGTGAGCGCTAGAGAGAGAGAGAGAGAGAGAGAGAGAGAGAGAGAGAGAGAGAGAGAGAGAGAGAGAGAGAGAGAGAGAGAGAGAGAGACAGACAGACAGACAGAGAGAGAGAGACAGACAGACAGACAGACAGAGACAGAGA
>JADBJO010009064.1:82500-88041 GCA_016801955.1 Conus betulinus
GTGTGTGTGTGTGGGTGTCCGTCTGCCTGCCTCTGTCTGTCTTGTCTCATATGTCTCTGTCTGTCTGTCTCTGTCTGTCTCTGTCTCCCCTCTCTCTGTCTGTCTCTCTCTCTCTATCTCCCCCCTCCCTCGCCCCCCTCCCTCTCTCTCTCTCTCTCTCTCTCTCTCTGAAGTGTTCTGGATGTGCCTAGTCTAATATGTTGTATTACTGTTTGTCAAAATATTGATTGCGTATAGTAGTCAGATGTTTCATTATATTCGGTGCACGGTATAATTTTTGGATTTCTACATGACTATGTACTGTTTGTCTGTCTCTTTACTCTATCGTTGTGGTTAGTTTTCTTTTTTTGAGGGCAGGATGATTTAAAAAAAAAAAAAGCTGTAAAGCTTATTCTTTAGCCCTCAATAAAGGTCATTTTGACTTGACGTGACTTGACTTGACGTGACGATGTGGCAAAAGGGTGTGGTTAAGCCAGAGGGCAGTTCCTGGCCGTTGATCCCGTGACAGGCACAGAGCCCACTTACACATTCACCCCAGGACTGGGGCAAAAGAGGACTGCGACATGGACATTACAACTTCTCACTCCAGAGAATATTTCAATGGCAGAGTTATGTCTTCAGTGCCCTTCAAACAAACAACCTTTCCCCTTCCCCCTACAAATCTTGCCCCCCCCCCCCCCCCCCCCCACACACACACACACACCACACACACTTCCTTTCAGCCCCCCGGCCCCTTAGATTTTCACGTCAGGAAACCATCAGAACAGCAGAGAAGTGGCATGTTCCCCTTTGAGGGGGGTGGGGGGTTGAATAAGAGGCAAGCGGTACTATTTCTTAGTCTTCGCCAGCTTTTGTGTAAGATTATGCCAGTTTAGTTGTCCTCGAGGAAATAGCCATTTTGAGGGTGTTTGCCATTTCGTGATACGTTTGCCACCTCTTTATAGTATTTGCCATACGTTTAACAATATATCTACCATCAGATTTTTTTTTAAAGATTTTGCCAGGTTTTTTGTTTGTTTGTTTGTTTGTTTTTACCTCCAAGAATTGACCATTGCTTCACAAAATTCTTAATCTATTTATCAGATTTCGATCTGCCGTCAAGACCGATAACTCGTTTTAAACAGGGACGAGTCTTGATCACGTGGTTCGGTTTGTATGTGGGGTGGACTGTAGGAGAGTTGTCATCTCCACCAATGTTCTTATGCAAGCCGGGTGATTCGCTGGAGGACACACTCTCGGCCCGTGAAGCTCCGTGTCTCCTGTGGGAGACAGCATTTGGACCACGTGAAACGATTTGTCTTTGTGTTCATGAGCGGACTCGTGATGACCAGATCTGTGACGGTGAAGGATGATGGTGTGTTCAGATGAGACGAGCGGATCTGGGAAAGGCAAAGCACGGACCGTCTAATTGACCTTTAGTGCGGGGGGTGGGGGGGGGGGTGATGGTGGTGGTGGCGGCGGCGGAGGTTATGTGTGGTTGGGATGGGAGAAGAATCTGATTAGTTTGATTTGAGGTTTGACTGGTCAACTGTGTAGTTGGGGGGACTGGATTTGTAGGGTAATTCAAATTCAAATTCATGTTCAAATTCAAACAACTTTAATATCACAAAACGTGGCGACGGCTTTTGATTTTTTCAACATAAACGCAATTAAAAAAAAAATACAAATTACATTTCCAACAAAAATAGCATTCTATCCACGTCATTTATGCTATGCGCTTTAATACAACACTATGCACCAACACACGCATACACACACACACACACACACACACACACAGACACACACACACAGAGTGACACACACAGTCACACCACACACACACACACACACACACCACACACACACACACACACCACACACACACTCTCTTCTCTCTCTCTCTCTCTCTCTCTCTCTCTCACCCTGTCTCGCTATTGCTCTTTTTGCCCTTCACTTTACACCCACACCCACCCACCCACCACCCATCCCCCCTACACACACCCCCTCACTCACTCACTCACTCACACACACACACACACACACACACACACACACACACACACACACACACACACACACACACAACACATTTTCCACATGCAATTTTTACGACTCTAGGTGTGGGGAGTTTATGCATTTGGATCAATATTTCAAATGTTTGAGAGAGAGAGAGAGACAGAGAGAGAGAGAGAGAGAGAGAGAGAGAGAGAGAGAGAGAGAGAGAGAGACGGCATGCCTGTTGCAGACTTGCGTCTCCGCCCTCTCTCCAGACACTGTGTGTTTCCCCAGAGATTGTTTCAGAGAGTGAAAGTGGGAATCGGGTTTTTCAGAGAGTGTGAGAAGGAGTGAGTTGGAGTGAATGCGGGAGTGTCGTTTTAGGTTCCCCCCCCCTCTCTCTCTCCAGACATTGTGAGTTAGAGTGCACGTGGGAGTGTTCTTTTGTGTGAAGTTTTGTGCTGTTGTTGTTGTTGTTGTTGTTGTTGTTGTTGTTGTTGTTTTATCCTATCCAGAGACAGTGAGTTAAAGTGCATGCAGTAGCGTTGTTTTTTCAGAGACTACGTGAGGGAGTAAAAAGTGGGTGCATCATTTCTCGGAGACTGAGTGAGAGTACATGTGAGAGTGTCTTTTTTTTTTTTTTTTTTTAAAGAGACTGTGAAAAGTATTACACATGGGAGTGTCGTTTATCCGAGCCTGTGAATGAGACTGCATGTGTGTGTGTGTGTGGGGGGGGGGGGGGGGGGGGGCGGGTGGGGGTCTTTTCCAGGGGCTGAGCTAAAGTGGGAAGTGTGTGTGTGTGTGTGTGTGTGTGTGTGTGTGTGTGTGTGTGTGTGTGTGTGTGTGTGTGTGTGTGTGTGTGTGTGTGTGTGCGGTGTGTGGTGTGTGCGCGCGTGTGTGTTTCCCCAGAGATTGTTTGAGAGAGTGTAAGTGGGAATCTTGGGTTTGTGTTTTTTTCAGAGATTGTGAGTGGTGGAAACGAAAGCGTCGTTTTTTCTTTTAGAGACTCTGAGTTCAGTGAAAGTGGGAGTTTTGTGTTTTCAGAGACTGTAAGTGAGAATGAAAAAGATGAGGTCCTTATACTACCCCCTTCTTACTATCCTCAATCAACGCCTTCATTTTCCTTGCGCTGAACCCTGAAGCGATCTGAAGCGATCAAAGCTAAGTGAATTTTCGTTATTTCATTCGTTTTTTCTCTCACCTGAAGAAGACCTAAGAGGTCGAAACGCGTTGTATTTTGTCTCGTGACTCGATTGTCCACGTTTCTCCAGGCGGTTCGCTGACATTTATTTCAGATTTGTTTAGATTTCCGCCTGCAGTCGTCTCACTTTGCAACTAGGTCAGCTGGATCTAGTCAAGGAGAAAGGAAAGTGAACATTATAAGGTTTGTATGTCTCAACTTTAAAAAATGAAAATATGCTATAGCAATGACAGCAAGACATGTGTTTCTAAAAGGCACCCACCCACCCAGAAGCTGCTCATTTTAATCCCAGTAGCACCATGGGAAGATGTGCCCGCAGAGGGGCATCTGAGAGTCATGACCAGGACGTGGCCTGGTCCTCCTAGAGTGTGTGGAGTTCAGGGCCCAAAACTCTTGCCTGGGGATAGGGAGGGGGGTGGTGGGTGGGGAAGTGTTCCCTGGGGTCCTTCTACTATCCCCCAAAGTGTCTCCCTACTGCCACTTGGGACACAGAGTTATCCTGTAGAGAGAAGTAAAAAAAAAAAAAACGAACCACACAGAAAGCACGTTTGCATGTCACGGAAATAAGAGGGGAAAATCTTCATTACCTGTGAAACAATTAAAGCAAATATTATGAGCATTTAGCTCACGCAAAACAAACCAAACACACAAACAAACGACAAACCCACCAAGGCGGAATAAAAGGGGCAAGACTAAAGATTTGGAAAAACAACGATTTAAGATACAAAAAGAAATCTTGAGGGTGGTTAAAACTAGAGTCATGTTCTCAACGTCTGCCGACCCCTTAATTTCTCTGTCGCAGATTAAAAAGAATAAAGATTTAAAAAAAAACATAAAGGCATAAACCAAATAAATGACATATGCGAAAATAAACACTTCAAATAGATGGAAAGGTGCTACTTTCTGTAAACCGTTGACACACTGTTCAATACCTGGTCACCATGTATTAAAAAAAAACCTGGCATGACACAAATTGTTACCAGAATGAAAAAAATACATGTTTGAAAAGTGTCCAGAACACAAAACAATGTACTAACAAAGCAATGAAAGGGTATGTCGAGAGGCGGGTCAAATTATTACTAAGAATGATGTCATCTTCAAACTTATCTCAAAGACAACAAAGACATCAGCACTGTCCAGAGTGAACACTGAATGGAACGGCAGTAGCATCTCCATAAAACACAGTGCCAGACTCCTGCCTGCTTTGCTATATTCCATCTTTCTGTATATATCATGCCAGACACGTGCACCCTCACAGCGCACCAGGAAAGAAGAATTCCAGCCTTGAAAATGACATGTCTGTGCATTCTGTCTGTATATTGGAACCAGGCAAGCCTGCAACAGTTTTCTTCCTTAGGAAGATGACGCGCATAACACCAATAAGGTAATGGCAACATTTCAGTATATTTTAACCTTTCTCAAGCCACACATGGCCAGCTGACAAAACGTAACACTTAAGATTTCTGTGGTTGCGTTGCTGAGAAAAGTTCACGAGAAAAGAGTTCACCTGGAACGAAATTCACCGGAAAAAGTTCACTGAGGGATGGGGGATAGAAGGGGATTTGTGGGAGGGCCTGGAAAAAAAGAGCAAAGATGCATCTTGAAAATTGAATTGAAAAACCCCACCACCACCACCAACACCACGTAAAAGAATATAAAGAAAACATGAAACGCCCCCCCGCGACTAAGCATTGGATGTCGCTGGGGGCACGGTCAGGGAGGGAGTGTTAATCCTACGTATGTTGGATCAGAGCAGGCGTTACAGACCACTACAGAAGTGACTTGAAAACAGTGCAGTGTCTCCCCCGGAAAGGGCCTCGGAGGCTTGATATTGATCGGCGTGGCCGACCCGGGAAAGGGAGGGTGTGTGTGTGTGTGGTGTGTGGGGGGGGGGGGGGGGGGGGGGGGAGGGGGGAGGGAGGAGAGGGGGGGGGTTGTGGCAAGGAAGTCTTTCTAACGAGGTGGACAGGAAGATGACTGTCACAGCGGAAAGAAATCAACAACCAAATAATGAAGTGATTTTTTTTTTGTTTTTTTTTTTTGCATATAACGAGAAGGTATGACAAGCAGAAGCAGGGCGTGTCATTGATTGATTGTTTGCTTAATTGATTGATTGATTGATTGATTGATTGATTGAATAATTCTATCCCTATTTATTTCTTGGCTCAAATGTCGGGAGAAGATTCGTTCGAAAGATCCCAGATCCCAGGGTAAAGAATGACTTGTTCTATTCATCAGATGTGGTCTTATTCAGCTGTGTAGGTAGCGCTGGCTCTGAGCAAAGTACTGTAGTCACTGTCGTGAAACTATCAACAGATCGAAAAGTCCCACATCGTCAGCTGGAAGAAGGGAAACAATCTCTC
>JADBJO010009065.1:0-2500 GCA_016801955.1 Conus betulinus
ACTTACAACAGAATCCTCATTGAAGAAAGGAACGGGAAAAACGCTGAGGAAATCTATGATGCTTCACTTACCCTCCCGTACCTTCCCTAATTCCCTCCCTCCCCCCCTCCCCCCCCATCCGCCCTCTCCCCCCCTCCTACCACAACCCCCCTTCCCTGCAATCATCACTAGTCTCCACGGTTATCCTCTCCGATCCTCTCCTCCACCCCAACTCTCCTCCTCCTCCTTCTTCCTCCTGTCTGATGACGACGATAGACAGGGAGAGGGAGAGAAGAGATAAGAGGAAGGGAAAATGCCACTCTTCCCCCTCCCCGAACCTGCCCCCCCCGACCCCCCCCTTTCAACAACTCACACACACAACCCTCCCCCCTTCCCTCCATCTCTCTTCTAACTTTCTTTTTCTCCTGTGTCAGGGGGTTCCCCTACATTGCCCCCCCCAAACCCCACCCCCCCCAACCCAATCCATCGCATTCCCCCATTTTTTTTATCTCCCCATCTGTTGCCAGGCCGGCCCTTCAAGAAGATATGAAAGAAAATGGACAGAGCTTGGTCGGTGAGGAGCAGGAGAGGGAGGTGGGGGGAGTGGGGGGGGGGGGTCTGGGCGTTGGGGCTTGATGAGTTGGGGGGGGGGAGGGGAGTGGGGGAAATGGTGTAGCAGGGATATAGGAGGGACAGCTGCAGTCCAATGACAGAAGAAGAGGAGGAAAAGGCACAAGTGTGCAGGAGACTGGCAGGGCAGTCTCTGCTCCACTCACAGCATCCCCCCGCCTTTCTCTAACCGCCTTCATGTCGAACTACTTGTTGGAAAAAAAAAACTAGTAGATTAGCGCTGAAAGGGGAGCGTAGACCTCTGTCAAGGTCGGATGGGATTCTGGATCTGCCCCTTTCTCACCCCGGATCCAAACCACGGATATGCACCGGACTTCACTGGAATCGACCTTGAACCACATTCCACCCCCACCCCCACCACCCCCACCACCAAATTTCGTTACAATCTTGCAGATAACTGAAATCATTGGCCATAGTTTTTTTTTTTTTCCCTTTGCAACGAAGATTCTCTTTTTCTTTTTGAAACCTTTTACATAAACAATATCATACAGCATTCAATGTATACACATGCTCCAATTAGTATAAGCTATGCTATCATTCTTTAGTAATTCCATACACACCATTGTCCAAATCAATTTGATACAGCAGTCATTCATTATAAAGAATAACAAAAGGAAAATCCCGTATAACCGCAGGGACATTTGATGCTGAGTAGAAAATAGAAGCAGCAACAACAACAACAACAACAACAACAAAATAAACAAAATTAGCCATAGTTGCTTTTGAGGAAAAAAGTGTGCATTTTATTTCATTGTATTATTTGCTAAGCACTCTCTATACAGCAGTGTAGAACAGAACAAAAACTCACCCAGACTACAGGTATTTCTCAATAATCTAAAATACAGATATAAAACTGAAGAGTACATTGCTCGAAAAAAAAAAAAAAATTGTATGTGACGATTTTCTGTCCAGGTGGCTCCCATATTTGCCGATGTTAGCAAACCCAGACTGAGTTATGAATGAATGATTCTGACCTCGTACACTATGTTAGTGTTCATCTGGTTAGGGCTCCCTCGTACTGTCACGTCACCCAAAATAGCCCCATTGGAATTGTGCAAGATTTTTTAAAACCTAAAAATTTTTTTTTATACATTTCATAATAAAGAAAATTCATTACAATCGGTCTAGTTGGGTTGGTGTCATCCTGCTCAACGAATCCTGGATTCGTCTTTTAATTCGGATCTGCATCCAAACCGAAAAATTGATGGACTCGTCCTTGCCTCACCGTCCATCTTTTCACCAAACTTCATTGTAGTCGAGGGGTAGTTTTTTTTTTCTAGCTGAATAGATTCCGGATGATCCGGAACCGTATTACGGACTTGCACCGTAATTTTGGTGTGTGTGTGGTGTGTGTGTGTGTGTGTGTGTGTGTGAGAGAGACGAGAGAGAGAGAGAGAGAGAGAGAGAGAGAGAGTGTGTGTGTGTGTGTGTGTGTGTGTGTTCGTGTGTGTTCGTGTGTGTGTGTTGTGTGTGTGTGTGTGTGTGTGTGTGTGTGTGTGGGTGCGTGCGTGCGTGCGTGCGTGCATGCGTGTGTGTGTGTGTGTGTGTGGTGTGTGCGTGCGTGCGTGCGTGCGTGCGTGCGTGCGTGTGTGTGTGTGTCTGTGTTCGTGTGTGTGTGTGTGTGTGTGTGTGTGTGTGTGTGTGTGGTGTGTGTGTGCGTGCGTGCGTGCGTGTGTTGTGCGTGCACGTGTGTGTGTGTGATCATGCTAATCACAGACAAAGAAACAAACAGACCTGGGTTTAAAACAGAAACCAGCTGTATGGCGGTACATTTCAAGGAAATCTTCTCTGAGGGCAGAGAGAAACTAAACAGTGCAGTAACTGTAGACTCTCCGGAAAACAGCTTAAGGGCATTACACACCAAACCAATGCTGATTGCACTACCCAACAC
>JADBJO010009065.1:20000-25000 GCA_016801955.1 Conus betulinus
TGTGTGTGTGTGTGTGTGTGTGTGTGCGTGCGTGCGTGCGTGCGTGCGTGCGTGCGTGCGTGCGTGCGTGCGTGTGTGTGTGTGTGTGTGTGTGTGTGTGTGTGAGAGAGAGAGAGAGAGAGAGAGAGAGAGAGAGAGAGAGAGAGTTGTGTGTGTGTGTTTGTGTTGTAGTTGTAGTAGTAGTAGTAGTAGTAGTAGTTGTTTGTTCTTGTTTTTGATGTTGTTATTGTTGCTGCTGCTGTTTTTTTTTTTTTAGCCAACATGAAACATGGGCATTAAATCCCAGTGAATAATATTAAAAAGTTATAAACTCCCAAGGGAGTTCGTATGTAAACACCGAACAATGCCAAACAAGTGAAGACGATCAGACAGTACGTCTTCAAAACGTGTGTGTGTATGTGTGTGTGTGTGTGTGTGTGTGTGTGTGTGTGTGTGTGTGTGTGTGTGTGTGTGTGTGTGTGTGTGTGTGAAACTGGAGTCGGTAACATACCTTTTCATTTAACGACAATGATGTAAGACATGAAGAGGTGCATGCAGCAGTCAATCTAGCTGTGTTCTCTTTTCAACGCATTTCGCTTGACATTGTAAAACACACTTATGCCAGCATCCTTCTATTACGAATCTGTTCTTTTAAAATGTGAAGTGCATGTCTTTTCTGTTGTTGGTTAGTTGTTTGTTTGTGTGTGAGTTTTGTTGTTGTTGTTGTTGTTGGTTTTTTTTTTTTTTTTTTTGTTACAATTACTACAAAATGAAACCGATGTAGAACACCAATCATCAACACGCTCTTAACATGCTTTCTTCAGAAGGCGATTAGTGTCTTAAAAGCACATGGGAATATGACGTTCTGTTGCATTATACATTTCTTTGGGCGGAGGGGGGGGGATGGGCATTCTATCGCAAGCAATATAGATTTGGAATCGACACAAAATGAAACCTGAAACAAATTGATGGGGAGATCAAATCAATAATGCCAGCCCATTAACATTAACATACAAATCGTTGGGCTATAAATAAATGTATGGAGTTTACACACACACACACACACACACACACACACACACACACACACACACACCATATGATAGCGCTTTGCACATGGCGTTACAAATGCTGCACCTGAAACGTTCATCATGTAGAGCAGAGCCGTCCATATCTCATTTCCAGATGACCGAATGAACTGTCGAGGATGTGAGGTCTAATTATAGCCTGTAGAATAAAACCGTCGTCTTTCATAGTGTGTGTGTGTGTGTGATCGATATGAAAAATGAAAATGCAGAACGGAGTTCTTATGAAGGTATTAGAATGAAAGACTTTTTTGGTGCAATATTCTTTCGATCCGATCTGGAGGCCAGTTCTGCAAAGACCAATATTAGTGAGGACCAAACGGATTTCGTCCAGTTTTCGAAAGCATGCACGTTTGATTTTCTTTCTTTTTCCTTCTTTCTTTCTGCGTACGCAGGCTGGTGATACTCCCGCGGACACTCCCTGTACAGACAGGCACTGGAGTTTTTGTGTGTATGACTGTTTTGTTTTTTTTTATCCCGCCATTAAGGCAGCCATACTCCATCTTCGGGGAAGTACGATTGATTTTAAATAAAGGTCATCACATCAGAATTTTGGACCGCGGAATTCCTTAATAAACACATTACTGAAACTAGTCAGTGGCAATATTGCTGTATTTTGATGTCATTTTCCGTTGTCACAGTTTGTATATGAATTGGAACTTCAGTAGCAAACCGACATGCCTTACTGTCTAAGCTCAGCAACTTTGGGAGAGACATTTCAATTTTGAAAAGAACAGTTTTTACGATTAGTTTATTAGGAACATATTAGTGAGATAAAAGCTGTAACACACGAAGGGCTCTTGACCCAAGTGTTCTCAACTGCCATTTTTTTTCACAAAGAAATTAACATTCTTTTCTTGACTCAATCAGCAAAATGAAAATCTAAAAAAAAAATCCGCATCAACTTCAACAAAAAAAAGTACACGTCTTGGAATTGTACAGCTTTTTTTTCAGTCTTAGATAAGTCAATAATTCGGGACCACAACGTCGTTGATGAGCACTAAACGCAATTTTCCGGGCGAAAGTGTTAATCCGTTATTGCTCATGTATTCAGTTATTTTTGTCAGTGTATATACGCTCACTTTGACACAATCTTTTTTATCAGTCAGTCAGTGTTTTTTTTCGCTATATTTTGCATCCACATTCAAATGCCATCAGGTTGCTGAGCGATTTTCACATTTTTCAAGGACGACCGAAGAAAAAATCGTGGGTCGTTGTATGAAAGAGAGTGTGGGTGCCTCAACTCCCCCTTGTGTGATTCTCATATCAGTTGATTTCCTGTCTTTGTTTGAATGGCGCCGTCTCCAGGAAATCTCTTGAACTAATATTGAAAATGCAAACCGTTAAACCTTTGGGCCTCAAATTTAAAGAGCAGTGCCGGGGCTGCGTAGTATGCCTTCTTGACATCAAAGAAAATTCGTCTTCTCTACGCGTTCACTTTTTGACCAGGTGATCAGTTGATGAGCCCCTTTTTGAAACCGGTCTGGTGAAGTGGTAGTATAGTGTTCTTTTGACAGTCATGTTTCATGTAGAAAATGGTGGTGGTGGTGGTGGTGTGTGGTGGTGGTGGTGTGTGTGTGTGTGTGTGTGTGTGTGTGTGTGTGTGTGAGAGAGAGAGAGAGAGAGAGAGAGAGAGAGAGTGTGTGTGTGTGTGTGTGTGTGTGTGTCTTCGCCTTTATGTTGGTCCGTTTTAAGTGCGTACGTACTCACGTGTGCAAACGTGTGATTGATTTAACGGAGAGGAAACAACGCTTGAGATCCCCCCCCCCCCCTTACACACACACACACACACACACACACACACACACACACACACACACACACACACACACACACACACACACATTCTACCATTTTCAATCTCAGAGATTGTGAGTGATGTGGAGTGGACCTGGGCTGCTTGACAAGTAAACTCGTTCTGGTCAACTCTGGACAGAGGAAAGTAGGTCGAGGCGGGACAGACAGGCGAGTGGCACGTGCCCTGTTGAAAAGAGTGTCTGTTTGAACTGTTGAAAGCCATGGCGTCGTTGCATCTTCACCAGCGTCCACGGCGCGCACAGACAGAACAGAACGGAACAGAACAGAACAGAACAGAAGAAGAAGAAAAAAAAACCGGCGGCACCGTATTGATTTTAGTTTTCAAACTAGGTTATTTACACACACACACACACACACACACACACACACACACACACACACACACACACCACAGACAGTCTACAACAGATACTGTTGAAGAAAGGGGGAGCGAGAGAGAGAAAGAGAGGGAGAGAGAGATAGAGTATGTGTGTGTGTGTGTGTGTGTGTGTGTGTGTGTGTCTGTCTGTCTGTCTGTCTGTCTGTCTGTCTGTCTGTCTGTCTATTTCTGTAATGTGTGTGTATGTGTAAAAGAGAGAGAGACAGAGAGGGGGGGAGGGAGGGAGAGACAGACAAACAGACGAATGGAAGGACGGACGGACGGATAGAGAGCAAGATAACGGACAGACAGACAGACAGACGTGCGACAGATAGCGAGGTAACGAACAGACAGACAGACAGACACCGAGGCTGAGAGACCCTGAGAGAGAGAGAGAGAGAGAGAGAGAGAGAGAGAGAGAGAGAGAGAGAGAGAGAGACAGACAGACAGACAGACACAGACAGATAGACAGACACCGAGGCTGAGAGACCCTGAGAGAGAGAGAGAGAGAGAGAGAGAGAGAGAGAGAGAGAGAGAGACAGACAGAGACAGAGACAGACAGACACAGACAGACAGACAGACAGACAGACAGACGGACGGACGGACGGACGGACGGACAGAGACAGAGAAGGAGAGAGACGGGGAGAGAGGGCGAAGCAGGCAGTAGATTTAGCCGAGCCCCCAGTGACAAGCGCAGGGAGTAGATGTTTCAGGGAGGGCGACAGCCACTGCAGCCCCGGCCTACACCGCCACGGACAGAGATAAGGGGAATCGATGGGCTTCTCACACCCCCCCCCCCCCCCCCCCCCCCTCCCACACACCCCCACACCCCACCCTACCCCCACTCCACCCCACCCCTACCTTCCCGTCTTGACCCCACCCCCCCCCCCTTTCCTTCCTTCTTCTCCTCTCTGATGACTCATCAAAGGGAGAGAGAGAGAGAGAGAGAGGGTATAGTAAGGGGAAGAAGAGGAGGAGAAGTAAAACACCAATCCTACCACCCTCCCTGCTCTCTTGCCCCCCCCCCCCAAAACAGCCAACCCTCTCCCCCCCCCCCCCCCCCCTTGCGACCCCCCCCCCCCCCCTACAGTCCCCCTCCCGTCCCTCCCGCCATCCCTCCCCCCCCCCCCCGACCCCTCCCTCCCCCTTCCCCCGCACATTCCACCTCTCCAACTCCGTTTTTCCTCTTATCTAGCTGTCCAAGACACCGGACCTCAGGATGGAAACGAGAAGAGAGAGAGAGAGAGAGAGAGAGAGAGAGAGAGAGAGAGAGAGAGAGAGAGAGGAGGGGTTAGAAAAAAATAAAGAAGAAAAAACTTACAAGGATGAAACTGCCGCCTCTCCCCAACCCTCACTCCCCCCCCCCCCTCCTCTTCTTTGCCCCCTCCCCCTCCCATAACCCCACCCCTTTTCTCTTCCCCCACCCTCCCGTCTTAGTCCTCTTCCTAACCGTCTTCATACAAACCTGCCGAAGCGCCACCCCCCCTCCCACCCCCACCCCCACTCTCCCCACCCCGCCCCTTCCCCCCAAAAAAAACCCGGTGATGATCGCACACCGCAACTGCAAAGAAGCGCCAAAACATTGTACCATCCACAATCAGAAGCCGCCAGAGAGACACAGGTGCACACTTTGTATATTTTGGCTGTGATCAGCCTTCATACGACAAACCACTTTCGCCTGGATAGACAGACAGATAGACAGACAGTCAGACAGACATTCAGACAAACAGACAGAGACAGCCAGGCAGACCGACAGACAG
>JADBJO010009065.1:35000-40000 GCA_016801955.1 Conus betulinus
ATATTCCTGTGTGCGAGGAGGGAGCCCATTCAGCTGGGTGAGAGGTATGCCTCTGGGAGCACACTGGCGGTGAGAACTGCACACAAAATGCTTTCACACACCAAAAAGCGCGATACTGTCATTTTTTTTTTCCCCCCAAAACTCCTTTTTCTTCCAGATCAGTATCTGTGCATCACCTGCCCTGGGGCGAAAAATCCCCATTACAGCTGTCGCGGTCAGAGGATTCTCATCAACATGACGATCGAGCGCAATGGGGACAGAAGACAACCGCTCTGTCTCCGTGTTAGTGATGGTAAGAATGGGGACATGATCAAGCGCTGACTGTGTTTTCTGACCCTACACGAAGAGGTCTGTGAATCGGACAGCTGTGCTCAAACCATCACTTCATTGGACTGGATGAAATTCTGGAGGAACCGATCGCAGCAGAACAGGGACCCCTACTTCGTACTTGCTGCGGGCGTAAGAAGCTGATCTGATGTGGCGGAAAGTATGAGGGATAACTTGGGGAAGACGCGACGACTTGTCGCAACGGAGTTTGTAGGAGTGGGTGAGAGGAATGGTGGGTGCGGGAGGGTTAGGGAGGGGGAGGAGGGAAGGGAGAGGCTGAAGGGATGGGGGAGGGAGAGGGAGCGGTATGATGAAGGGATGGAGGAGTCCGGAAATGGATTGGGTTTTGTCACAGAATTATTGTAGGGGCGTGGAAAACTGACGAGTCACCTAAAGTCACTTGACGCTATCAGTGGCTCATTGGATAGACTGCTGGAGTTAAGAGGTACGGGAGTATGCCGGCCTCAAAAGCTGAAAATAAACGATTGTCCTGTGAAAACATTTTCCTGAGAGAGAGTATTGATACCGCTTTCTCGTGAAACCAGGAACTACAACTGATTCAGAGCTTCCATTACTTTCTGCTGGTATGGTAATTAGACCAAATTACTGCACTATGGAAATAGTAATTATAACTCTTGAAAACAGATAATTATCACTGAAGTTGATAGGTACCTATGGCTTGTGTCATTGTACAGACTTTGGTCTTCAAAAAAAAATACTGCTCAGCAAAGTCGGAAAGTCTTGCCCCGTGATAACTGTTTTCATTGCTTACGTTTTAGTAGGAGGGTCATAATGTTATTCTCTCTCTCTCTCTCTCTCTCTCTCTCTCTCTCTCTCTCTCTCTCTCTTGTTGGTGCGCGCGAGGGAGCCGGAGGGAGGGGGGGGGGGGGGGGGGGGGGGGATGGGGGGGGGGGGGGTGGGGGGGGATGATATTTGTTAGCTTATCATCAAACCGACGTCTGAATAGCGTCAAAACAAACATGTGAACATTCCTGTTGTCACATCATGACTGATGATTGACTTAACAATGATGATGACTCGTGTTATGAAAACAGCAACTATTGTTGCTTTCTGATTGCAATTATTGTTTTTTAATCAGAAAAAAAAGCAAGCCAGCAGTCATACACAAAAGGGATTTTGCTCACACTCTGCGTGTCTGTTAGTCTTGTGTGCGTGGCGGAGGGAGTGAAAGGGATAGGGGAGATAAAGAGTTGGATGGGGTTGAAACGATATTTGCTTCGCTGTTAGGTTTGGGCGGAATGCGGCTTTATTTCAGAAACTGAAATCCTTTCTTTTTCTATACGCTGTTTTAAGTTAGACATACCTTCCAATGGCCGTTTCGCTGTTATGCATGTTCATACTCCATTTTCATCGAAGATAATCAAATGATGGAAGATGATAAAAATAGTTTATGCATCAGTATATCATGCGTCGTGCATCTAAGTAACTATGCAAAAGCAGAAATGAGTTGACAGAAACTTGAAAGAAAGTCATCAAAACTAGACCTGAAAAAAAAAATTGTCCATACGAAGCATTAGTTCGTAATGCTTGCAATCAGTATACCTTTGAGAATATTGCAATCTTTTAACATTAATGTTTTGTCAGTATTAAGTGAGGGGGTTCCGTATTACCTTATTAAGCTTTGTTCGCGTTACCAAGCTTTGTTAGTAATGCCATTGTTTGACTCATATAGGAACTGTAACAGGAACTTTTTCATAAAAAAAAATGGAAGATGGTTGTTCCGTATCAATGTTTATGTACCGAAAAATTTCTGGGATGTCAGTCGGGATGTTCTAGGGATTTTAACCGTTTGATGTATGTTCACCCTTGTCATTAAGCTATTAAGTCACAGACTGTTTCAAACATTTTGCTGTGTAACCCTTTTCTTTCCACTCCTTCGTGTCATTAAGCTATTCCAGACGGTGTGCCATCGTCAGAATCAAGAATAGACGTCAGCAGCATGAATGAAATTCATCGCAAGTTCTTGGGTGCCGCTTGCTGCACGCTTCGACAGTTTCCGAGCATCTTGGTCGTTCGTATTTTATATTTAGAAAGTCTCCCACCCAGGAACTGTGATATTAGAAACACTTTCATTTCTGTCATGGTAAACAGGAAGGGGTGTGGTTGTACCGGCTTCACTGGCTGCAGTGCAGATCTGTAGATTTACACAATTCTTCGTTGTTTCAAATAAAGCCCACCATCTTTTTTTTCTGTTGCTCAGTTTTGAGGAGTAGCGCCCCTTGTTAGCTCTCGTTTTCTTTTCTGATTAATGGAGTCATGTAGTAGGCGTGCATCAACAACGCAGTGAAAGGGGGGTCGCTCTAAATCCTGGAATGGAAACGAATAGAAAATGAAATAAGATGTAAAAAGTGTCAGGCATCACAGAGCCTTGGCTATGACGTGGATGGCTGAGAGTTAGCACAGGATAAAAACTGACGCTGAGTGTCAAACGCTGAGCATCAGAATCATGATTTAACGCCGACCTGTGAGGCCAAGGACACAACGTTAACTTTGACTTCCTCCGCAATAGAAAATTGGGCAGGGCAGATCAGGCACACAACACTAGCGTAGTACAGGGCTTGGGTTATTGAACATTCCAGTTATTCTGATTTTTTTTTTAAACAGGGAATGTGAAACATCTGCCATGTTATTGATTCCCGCTAACAACGAGAAGTACAAACAGAGGATTTGCTAACATAAGACGGTGACATCCAGGATTTGATTAACAGGACATCCCAGGCAATACTCTGTAAGGAGTTAAGAGAAAAGAAGAAATAAAAAGTGATTTGTTATGACAGTGGTGATGACGTTGGTGGGTGATGATTATGATGGTGGCGGCGGTGTACCATACTTTGCCCACTCACTAACTTCTCGTTTAAAAATCACGACTCACCAGTGTCGCGTTTGCCAGAGGTGGGGCGTTAAGAAATCTCGCTGGCTTGGCAAAAGTCAGCGTTTCATTGCACGTCCCAGCTTCAAGTGGGACTGAAACAGGCCAAAGGTCGCTAGACTATCCTGGGGCATCTTCGCGTACGAGGGGGAAAAAAAATGGGTCGATCGTTGTCACACCCCCTGAGATTGGTCCATGAAAAGTACTCCTGTTCTCCAACTGGTGTGCAAAACGATCCAAACACTGACCCCTCAACAAGAAGAGCTTTGAGAAGTAGCCAAATCTGAATGTGTCGGGCCCCCTGTTTCTTTAGTCCCTTCGCCTCTTCCATCCCTCGCCACTCCCATCAGCTGGCCACACCCGCCAGTTCTCGCGTCTGTGAAGCTCGTCGCTGAACACCTCTTGACGCTTGTCCATGACTGACTGACTGGGGCGAGATGTCACACGAGAGAGCACCAGCGCTGAAGCATGAACGTCGTGGTGTCGGTGACCTGTGTGAATGGGTTAAAGGAGGCGAGGAGGTGAGGCGCACCTGTCCGGTCATGTCATGTTGACCTTTGCCCCTCGTCGATTACAGACGCCACACATTAGGGCTGTGACAAAGTCTTAGCTTCGTGGTTCGAACCCCCCGTCCTCTCCCACCCCTGACCCATTCCTGTTCTTTCCTTCTCTCTTTCCTCCCTCCACACCCATCCACTAGACTCTAAGAAGTGGTGTGAGTGTTCCGTTTTTGTACAAGATCTTACACGTTAAGAACCCCATGGCAACAAATAAAAGTTGGGGACACATTCTGTATGGCAAAAAGCCTGCTTTTATAGGTAACCACACTGAGAGCCAGCTCTCTCTCTCTCTCTCTCTCTCTCTCTCTCTCTCTCTCTCTCTCACTCACTCACACACACACACACACACACACACACACACACACACACACACACACACACACATACACGCGCGCGCACGCGCGCTCGTGCACACATATCAGCGTCATAGTATATAGGGCACTCTCCTTTGGGAAAGGAAAACTAAATATCTCCCTGGGAAATTCGAAGTCAACTTCTTTGTCTCTAGCGCCTTCACACGATGAGACCAGTCCTTCAGATGACAGGGAGGGTAATCCCCGGATCTTCGACAAAACCCGTATAGTTTCCCTCGTAGTGTGGTGGGCATCGGCCGCGTCTCTTCTCTCAGCCCCTGGAGGGCCTCACTGTCTCGGAAGAATGTGCTCCTGGTCTGGTCTGCTTCCCTTCTCACAGGAGCAGAGAGGGGACGGGCACGAGAGAAAACGTCTCTGCTAGAGGGCTTTCAGGTGATCCTGTCTGCAGGCATGCAAACAGACACACAGACACACAGACACACAGACAGACACACACCACACACACACACACACACACACACACACACACACACACACACACACACACACACACACACACACACACACACACACACACACACACACACACACACACACACACACACACGCATGCAAGCACACACACACACACACACACACACACACACACACACACACACAAACAACACACACACACACCACACCAATATATATATATATATATGTGTGTGTGTGTGTGTGTGAGAGAGAGAGAGAGAGAGAGAGAGAGAGAGAGAGAGAGAGAGAGAGAGAGAGAGAGAGAATCCAGCATGACTCAAAACACCACCATATACCTATAAACAAATACTAACACCTTTGGAGATGAACAGAAGGAAGAGAGAAACAGTCAAAGACACCTTGGCAGGGACCCCCAATAAACGAACCTATAAA
>JADBJO010009065.1:50000-57500 GCA_016801955.1 Conus betulinus
TCAGACTTATAGACATTGTCATTAAAACAAGCATCACTGGATACCACCGATTTGACTCAGCAGCAAAACAGCGTCTGCTCTGGTGGGTTTTCTCCTAAAAACTTGATATGAATAGCTCCCTATGGACTGATGATGCAAAGGCTGCAATAGAAAGAACATGGATGTAGCTGGGTTCGGGGGAGGCCAGAATCAGCAGGATGAGGCTGATGCCACTGGGAGGACTGTGGAAACGAGACAGCCCCCAGAAAGTGCTTTTGCATGTAAAAAAAAAAAATGCAACATTTCTTGCTTCAAAATTTTCGCCCAGGGTCTGTATCTGTGCATCACTGCACTGTGGCGGGGAAATCTTTGTCACATCTGTCACAAGCAGACCATCTGTTCTCGTGACAATTGAGGGTAATGAAGTCAAAGGGAAACCATTCTGGCTGCCGCGTGTGAAAAATGAATAATAGAAAGAATGGCAGATAGAGCGAGGATTGACTGTGCTTCCGACCACACATGAAGAGATTTTCTAAATCAGACAGCTGTGCTTGAATATGCCGTTCCACTGACTGGCTCAGGGGGAACCGATCGCAGCAGAACAGGAACCTCTACACTGTTGCTTGCTGCGGGCGTAGGAAGCTGATCTGATGTGGCGGAAAGTATGAGGGATGACTTGGGGGGAAGACTCGACGACTTGTCGCAACGGAGTTTGCAGGAGTGGGTGAGGGAAGAGATTGCCGCGGGAGGGCTGGGGGGGGGGGGGGGGAGGGGCTGAAGGGATGGGGGAGGGGAGGGGAGCGGTATGATGAAGGGATGGAGGAGTCCGGAAATGGATTGGGTTTTGTCACAGAATTATTGTAGGGGCGTGGAAACTGACGAATCACCCAAAGTCACTTGACGCTATCAGTGGCTTATTGGATAGACTGCTAGAGTTAAGAGGTATGGGAGTATGCTGCTGGCCTCAAAAACCCCACAATATCCAATTTCGCTTTAAAAAATATTTTTCGTTGGAGAGAACAGTTTAAAAACAGTGACTACTATTATTAATATTGCTGCTTCAAACTGATTTTGCTGTCTACCTGCCTACTAGAACGGTGTGTGACCCTGATCACCTGCAATAAAAAAAACAGTTCATAAAACAGATAAATATCACTGACCCTGAGAACAGTTAAGTGTGACCCGTGTGCTCATGCACTGGTATCATTGCACACACTGTCGGTTTTTTTAACATTTTGCTCATCAAACATTGGGGTGTAATGCCGGTAAATAACTGTTTACCCGCATACCGCTAAGTAGTAAGGTCATTGAAGGGTGCTGTTTTCATCCGGGGCTGAATGGCATAAAAACAAGTGAAAATGTGAAAATCACTGTTGTCACATCACAATTACCCGTTTACTTAACGAGGGTGATGACCCATGTCATGAAAACACTAACTCTTTTTTTTTCTGATGATAGTCTGTTTCTGTCTTATCCTTATTAAGTTTTGTTTGCATTACTAAGTGTTGTTAGCAACGTCACTGCGTCACTCATTTCAGTATTGTAACAAGACTGCTTTCCAAAAACTCACGTGTCTTTTTATTAAGTGACGATGGTTGTTACGTATCAATATTTGTCCATCCAAACATAGTTTCAATGTCACTTTAGGTGTTCGTTAGGATTTTTTGTTTTTCAAATTGAAGATGGTTGTTACTTATTGATATTTGTCCATCAAAAAAAAAGTTTCAGTGTCACTTTAGGTGTTCGTTAGGATTTTTTCCATGCCTCTTCACATTTTCAGGGAACGAATGCTGAACAGATTTTTCCAAACTTTTTGCTCTGTAAACTTTTCCGTCGACTGCTTTAGGTTTTGAAGGCCATGGCAAATGTTATGTTAGCGTCAGAATCGAGAATCCACGTCAGCGGCACACACACACACACACACACACACACACACACACACACACACACACACACACACACACACACACACACACACACACACGAGGCACTCTTCTCAAGGAAGGGAGCTTATTTGTCACCCCAGGACATTCGTAGTCAGCTTTTTTTTTTTTTTAATTCTCCAGCGCCGTCGTTTGTGCAGGCAACATAACACAACACAAAAAACACCACCATGAACCAATCACTACACAACGTCGTCATTCGTGCTGGCAACACACACACACAACACAAACTCCATCATAAACCAATCATTACACAAAAGGTTGAAACATTCCTTGAGACGAAGAGAACGAAGAGAAAACTAATCAAAGTCACTTCACATTGGACCTCAAGTAAGCGACCTGTAAAATCGTTCAAAGAGAGAGAGAGAGAGAGAGAGAGAGAGAGAGAGAGAGAGAGAGAGAGAGAGAGAGAGAGAGAGAGAGAGAATTATCCCTGGGGCCTCCCCGCCGTCGGTGGCGCGCTGTGGTGTCTCAGGCCAGCAGATTCCATCCCCATGAATACTTCATCAGCTTTCCATCAACGCTTGGTCCACTCCTCAACGAAGTTTCTCTGCTTAGCGAGGAGGCAGGAGGAGAGAGGTCCACTGTTTCCAGCCCGCCAGCCAACATGCCAGATCGTTGCCAGCTGTATGGACACATGCTGAAGGGTACAGATTGAAATACACTTTATCCTCTGTTGATGGAGAGACATTGCTCCTGCACTTGCTGCCACTCTTGAGTAGCATGCCAAATTGATAGATAAAAGGCTGTGCTGAGTCCTCTGTGTGTGTGTGTGTGTGTATGTGCATGCGTGCGCGCGCGCGCGTATATATATATATATATATATATATATATTGCTAACCAACAATAACTTTAAAAAAAGTGCTCAACCGGGTTGGGAGCGCGGCATCTGTTAAAACTTTGATTTAAAATGTAAAAGCTAAAACCTACAGCGCTGTTTCTTGCTGGTGCAGTCGTCAGGGTATGGGGGGGTCGGTGTTGTCGGTGTTTTTTTTTTATACGTGTTCGCTGTCTGCCATCACGTGCGGTCAGTGTTTTTCATGTGTTTTTGATTTCTGCTCCCTGATAGGAACTTCCATTTGTGTCTGCAATTGTTAACCATTTCTATCCTAGTGTTTAGGGTTGCTAATTTTGGTTTGCATAGGATCATATATTTTTCTGTTAGGCATAATTACATCTTTTTGAAATGTTATTGTATGATGCAGCTCTTTTTAAGATTTTCCGATATGTTGTAATCTATTTTTTTATCTTTGAGTTTCCAATATATATTTACTCAATTCTGTTTGATTTTTGTATCTTTCTTTGTTAAATGACTGTTTATGATTTGCATATCTAGTTTTAAACTGGTTTTCAGTGATACCTATATATGTTTCTTCAGTGTTCTCTGATTTTACAGTGGCTTGGTATACAATATTGCTGTGGAGGCATTTATTGTTTAGAGGGCACTGTTGTTTCTTGGTACAGTTGCAAGATTTCCGTTCTTCACCCTCGTTTGTCTCTGCACTGCTTTTTTCGTTTGTTGGTTGAATCAATGATGTTTTTGAGATTCGGCATACATGAGTATGATAATTTGATGTTGTGCCTGTTAAATATCTTAAACAGTTTGTGCTCTTTTGGGAAAGAAGATGTCAGAATTTTAAAGAATTCTTTCCACGATACCTAGAGGCATAAACAAGAGATTATCTAATCTGTCATGTAATGAAACAGTATTTAACAACACTGCAGCTGAATACCAAGAAGCGTTACACCAAAGTGGCTACAACTACAAATTACACTATGACCCAGGAAATGATATGAGCAGACACAAGAAGAACAGGAAAAGGAAAATCATATGGTACAACCCCCCATATACGATGGAAGAGTTAAAACAAACGTTGGGAAAGAATTCTTTAAAATTCTGACATCTTCTTTCCCAAAAGAGCACAAAGCTGTTAAAGATATTTTAACAGGCACAACATCAAATTATCATACTCATGTATGCCGAATCTCAAAAACATCATTGATTCAACCAACAAAACGAAAAGCAGTGCAGAGACAAACGAGGGTGAAGAACGGAAATCTTGCAACTGTACCAAGAAAATCTTAAAAAGAGCTGCATCATACAATAACATTTCAAAAGATGTAATTTATGCCTAACAGAAAAATATATGATCCTATGCAAACCAAATTAGCAACCCTAAACACTAGGATAGAATGGTTAACAATTGCAGACACAAATGGAAGTTCCTATCAGGGAGCAGAAATCAAAAAACACATGAAAAACACTGACCGCACGTGATGGCAGACAGCGAACACGTATAAAAAAAACACCCGACAACACCGACCCCCCCATACCCTGACGACTGCACCAGCAAGAAACAGCGCTGTAGGTTTTAGCTTTTACATTTTAATCAAAGTTTTTAACAATATATATATATATATATATATATGTGTGTGTGTGTGTGTGTGTGTGTGTGTGTGTGTGTGTGTGTGTGTTTACTCCCCAAATACCTTAATTCCTGGGGAACTTCATCTCTCCGTCTTGCCCTGTCCGTTGATTTGCATAGATCTTTTAAAAAATTATTAGAAACATTCCTCGATACTAGAGTACTCTTACTTCTTACCCAGTGAACGTAAACATGCTGCTTTAATGTTATTTTGTGATTTCTCTGACGAAACTTCTTCAGCATAGAAAGATATTCTTGCAAAGGCAACTGTTCCATAATATTAACATTATTGTGGTATTATACTCGAATGCATGTGAACTTCACTTGTGTAAGCCTAAAGACTAACCTTTCAGTCATCTGATTCTCTCTCTCTCTCTCTCTCTCTCCTCTCTCTCTCTCTCTCTCTCTCTCTCTTTCTCTCTCTCTCTCTCTCTCACATACAATGTTATATATATATATATATATTGAATTATAAACAAAGCTTGCTTTTATGTCTCAGATTGTAGAAATAGGGGGGGTGATAAGCCTTCATATCTGCAGTGGTAGATGATTCTGCCTAACTGACAGTATGTGCTTGAGTGGGTGAATGGGGAATAATAAATGCTTCTCAAAATGAACCTTCAGCAAGCTTATAGTCTCCTAAGCAGGAGACCATCTCCAATGGGGAGGAAGCTCACTAACATATAACTCCTGGTCAGATACCGATATTTCGAAACCTGATTGTTTCTCCTCAGTGACCGCGGAAAGTCTTTCTTGCAGTCATTGCAACACCTAGCTGCTCTGTAACTTGCTGGAATGGTGCTCGGTACTTATTCCTTGGAATTTATTGTTTTATTATATATATATATATATATATATATATATATATATATATATATGTGTGTGTGTGTGTGTGTGTGTGTGTGCGTGTGTGTGCGTGTGTGTGTGTGTGTGTGTGTGTGTGTGTGTGTGTACGCACATTGGAATGCATGCATGCGCATAGTTGTAACTGTTGTACTTATTTCCTGTATATTTCAGTATCTGTTGTCACAATGTATTGTTATTGTAGATTGAGTTCTACCACGTCTTCATAGACTTCTAGAAGACGTTAGGCAGAGTCTGGCAGGAGGCACAATGGCCTGCAATCAAGACATATAACATCAAGCTGATCAATGCCATCCTACAATGGTAAGCCAACGTGACTATGGGCAACAATCAAGACATTTAACATCAAGCTGTTCAATGCCATCCTACGATGGTAAGCCAACGTGACTATGAGCTACAATAGACATTTACCATCAAGCTGTTCAATGCCATCCTACAATGGTAAGCCAAAGTGACTATGGGCTACAATCAAGATATTCAACATCAAGCTGATCAATGCCATCCTGCAATGGTAAGCCAAAGTGACTATGGGCAACAATCAAGACATTTAACATTAAGTTGATCAATGCCATCCTGCAATGGTAAGCCAACGTGACTATGAGCTACAATAGACATTTAACATTAAGCTGATCAATGCCATCCTGCAATGGTAAGCCAACGTGACTATGGGCAACAATCAAGACATTTACCATCAAGCTGATCAATGCCATCCTACAATGGTAAGCCAAAGTGACAAGTATGGTGTCATACAACGAGCTGTTGGAGGATGTTTCTGTGCTCCAGTTGGAGTTCCTCAGGGCTGCCTACTATCTCCCTCACTTTTTTTTTATTTAAATACATTCCCTTGATGCATCGCCCACCAGTGCACTTGAAGATGATATCAGCACAGTCAGCGCTGGAGGAAAGACCATTGCAAGCCGCTTTGCAAGAAGACGACGATGGCCTGGCTGGCTGTGAAGAACTTGCCAAGCCTGTCGAATGACAGGATGAAACATCAACAAGATACGACGTGAAAATCAACACCCAGAAGGCCAACGTGATGGCATGCCATAACACCACCATCAACTCTATTAAGATTGTTCAGGCTCAGACGACTGAATCTGTGTAACGATTTACTTACCTGGGATCCATCATTATCAGTGAGGAATCTAAATCAAAAATCATCTCAGCAAAGACAACCACAGCCCTGTCCATATCAAAACCTCTGTGGAAGGGGACAAGAACATCTCTAAGATCAGGCTTCTGCCTGCTCTGGTATATTCCATATCCCAGTATGAAGGCGAAACATGGACCCTCACAACAAATCTGGTGAGAAGAATCCAAGTGCACTGATGTCTTGAAAGAAGAATCTATGTGCTCTGTGTATTCTGTCTTCCTGTATGCGTGCAGGTCATGAACCTTCTCAGCAGATCTGAAAAGAAGAGGCGAATCTATGGTAATGACACATCACTGTGATATACAAAACATCAGGTACACAACTGATATTACCGATCAACAAATGCGCCAGACCATCCATCCACCAGCTCAAAAGACCATACCAGGAGAAGATCCACTCTACGTTGTGTATGCTCATGTAACAAGATCCAATAGCCTTGCTGAAACAATCCTCTGAGAAACTTTTTGAGGAGGAAGACGGAGGGACAGACAGAAAAAGCGATAGACTGACGACATTACAGAGTGCACAGGAAGACATTGGCAAAGATCCAGACCTTGCCACACAACCAACACTACCGGTGAACTGTTCTTCAGTGTGGGGTCACAGTAACTACTCACGGAGTTAAGGGAAAGGACGAAAAAGAAGATATATGCATTGCAGATTTTTTTTTTTCTATTATTTTCTCAAATTGATTTTCTGCATATTCAAAAATTGCTTTCCACACATCAGTGATGAACATACTTTTCCTCATACCTCAAGAGATTCGTGGAAATAAGTTCTGGATCCTGGATTCTGGATTAAGGACTCTCTCTCTCTCTCTCTCTCCTCTCTCTCTCTCTCTCTCTCTCTCTCTCTCTCTCCCCTATCAACCTCCCTCTCTCTCTGTTTCCTCTCTTTCTGTCTTTGTCTCTGTCTGTGTCTCTCTGTCTCTTTATCGCTGTCTCTATCTCTCTCTCTTTGTTTTCTTTGCCTCTTCCCTTTGTCCCTATCTTTGTCTGTCTCCATTTGTGTTCTCTCTCTCTCTCTGTGTCTCTTTGTCTCTGTCTTTGTCTCTTTGTCTCTATCTCTCTGTTCGTCTGTCTGTCTGTCTGTCTGTCTCTCTCTCTCTCTCTCTCTCTCTCTCTCTCTCTCT
>JADBJO010009065.1:67500-88006 GCA_016801955.1 Conus betulinus
CGCTGTGACCTGGCCAGTACGTTTTCATTCCAACCGCCAGAATGGCAGAATGCGCAGTCAGCAACGCAACGATTCTTGAGTCATCCTGGATCTCCCAAGCGTCTTCCACATCTGGAAGCATTTCACTGTAATCGCAGAGCTGGAACAGGGAGGCATGAGAGACCACAGTAACTATGGAATCAACTGAAAGACGACCGGAAGGGCACACAGAGAGCCACGCCCAGCCTCATCAGCTAGCTTGACGAAATGTGATCTGGAAGAGTGTATGGGTGAAGACAACGGTGAGCCGACAGTCAAAAACCCAGTGCAGGAAGAGAGGCGAGAACAAAGCAAACACTTGCTTTCAACCTGATCTCTCCTGTTTACTGGTCATCCATGATGCGTTTATCACCTTCGATGTCATTTGCCGTTTGTGAATTGTACACAGCTTTTGTTCAATAAATATTCAAAGATGTGTCTCTCCTCAATTAGAAAGAGGAACATGATGGTGGTGGCGGTGGTGACTGCGGTGGTGGTGGTGGTGGTGGTTACGATGGCCATGAAGAAGGAAGGGAAGAAGAGGAGGAGGGGGTAGAGAGATGAAGCTCTAAAAGAAAATTATGACTTTAAAAAAGTATAGTTCTGCAATATACACCTTGCCAAACACAGACTGTGTGGTGGTAAGTAAAATCATGAAAAAAAGCTTTTCTTTTCCTTTCTCCCCCTCCCTCGTCCCGCCCCACCATCCATTTCTGCTCACCCTTCTCCCTCCCGGCTCCCAAGCTTTCCAACCCCCCCCCCCCCCCCCCCCCCTCCCACCTTTCTCCACCCCTTTAAAACACCGCTGCTCAATATTGTTCAAGTCGGTAGACAATAATGTTGAGAATTGGTTTACTTTTTGTTCGTTCACCCCGGATAAGTATTTCACATTAACCTGTTGGTTATGAATCAGAACACTTTGTTTCTGTTGTATCCTCCACACTCCAAAGGGCGCTAAATGATTAAACTTCTTGAATCTGAAATGTTGAACAATGGGATTACCCCCCACACTTAGAACTCGGCGTTGTTTCGCCCAAAGAAGGCTCATCAGTTCTGACCAACAAGACAAGAAGCTCTTGTGCTCCTAGTAGTCAGCTGCAGGCTGTCAATGTACAGGTAAAGAGACTCTCTCTCTCTCCTCTCTCTCTCTCTCTCTCTCTCTCGTCATGGTGCGTATTGCAGAGAGAGCTGGAAGTTCGGTGGCTCGCTCCATTGAGCGATCTGTGCGCCATCTCTACAATGTCCATTCTCGCCCTCGATTGCTTCGACCAATCCCATCCACCCTCCCTTCTTTCCATCCACCTACGCCCCCTTCCACACACCCCACCCCACCCCTGACTCACCCTTCTCCATGCCTTTCTCCCTTTCCATCACCCCACCCTCCTCCCTTCAGCTCCTATGAGAAACTGCTTGTGTCAAAAGATCGGATCACAACTTGATTTCGCTAAAGAATATTTCTAACCTCAAAGCGAGCAGTTTGTTACCAGAATTATAACTGTTTGCGAAAGCTTAAAAGATTTTGTGGTGGACACTGACATTGTTATGTTAGTGTTATAATTTAAACAATACTAGTCCATTTTATGTTGGAACTATTATTTTGGTAACATTAGTCTTAGCATAAAAAAAAACCATCATCATCATCATCATCATCATCATCAACATCATCATCATCATCATCATCATCGTCATGTCGTTGTTCGTCGTCGTCGTCGTCGTTCCTCCTCCTCCTCTCCTCCTCCTCCTCATCATCATCATAATCAGTCATCATCATCATCATCATCATGACAGTTACGATGCAATGATAATAATGTAACATTTTGTCCGCAACAAAGACACATGCAACTACACGAACAATTGTCGTCGTCGAATCATCCTATTCACATGATGAACGCCCCTTCTTTCAACAAGGCCTAGTGCTCGCACGCTACGCACGAGTTACGATCATCGATCCGATACCTAACTATGGCTCTGCATCGGAGTCAAAAGCAAGATAATCACCCATACCCATATTGATAATGATGGGTCTATATTCAAATCCGCCAAAGAGGTTACGCTGATCGCTCAGCCACGCCTGTCGGTTGGTTAATTGGTTTGAATTGTCTGTCGTGTCAGAAAACATCAGGCACAAACTACTGAACGATATTTACTTTCGTTTTAATCAAATCGAGGGTTATTTGTATTTGTTACTGTCCGTCTTTGTATTTTGTCGGACTTTATTCAAGTTTAAAAGGCCTTGCCAGTCTTGAATAAAAGTTTCCTTATGTCTTTTTCATTTCTCCAGTTCTAAGGTTGTTTGTGTATGTGTTGTTCACCGCACCGGGTTCATGATCAATCCTTGGAGCATCCTTTTTTTTTTTTTTCCTTGTTTTGTTGCTTTTTTGCGCCGTTTTTTTTTTTTTATTTATGTTTCCTTTAATTTTTTTTTTTTTTTTTTGTTGTTTTTTTTTTTTTGTGTTTTTCTGTTATAGTGGTTTTTTAAATCAGTTTTTTGTATTTAATTATCTTTATTTTTTGTTTTTTTTTATTTACAACACATGTGTGTTCTTTTAACTACCGTTTTTTCCGTAATCATTTTATTTTTTCTTTATTTTGTTTTGTGTGGGTTATTTTTTTTTATTTCTTAGTGCTTTTTCGCAGCACCAGATTTTTGACGTTTTTGTTACGTTTTTTTTTGGTTATTATTTATTTTTTGTTTTTATTTATTCGGTTTTATGTGGGTAGTTGGGTTTTATTCCATACCCATTTTTTAATATTTATTTTTGATTTTTTTAGTTTATTAGTTGGTTTTTGCTTGTCGTTTTAGACCTTTATTTTTTGTTTTTTTTATTTTTTTGGTTTTTTCTTTGTTTTTGCATATTTTAGTTTTACTTTTTTGATGTTGTATTTTTTTAGTTTCCGTTTTTTCATTTATTTTTTTTCGGTGTTTATTTTGTATTTTTGTTTAATTTGTTTTTTTAGTATATTTTTTCTTTGTTTTTTGTCGTTTTTATATTTTTCTATTTTTTTTAAAAAATAAGGTACAGGCCTTTTTTGTTTTTGTTTTTTTTTTCGTTTTTTTTTTTTTTTTCTTTTTTCTTTTTTTTGTTCTTTTTTTATTTGTGTGTTGATGATTTTTAGTAGGGTATTTATTGTGTGGTTGTTTGGTTATTATCGTTTTTTTTTTTTGCTCTTGTTTTTTTTTTTTTTTTTTTTTTTTTTCTTTTTTATTTTTTTTTTTTTTTTTTTTTTTTTGATTTCTTTGTTTTCTATTGTTGATTTGTGTGTGGTTTGTGTGGGGGGGGCGAGGGGGGGTTCCCTTGTTTGATTAGTGTTTTCTGTCGCTGTCCTGTCCGCCGGGGCTATTTCTGTGCGTAAAGCTGCCCTTTGGAGTTATGTTTTCTCCTCGTGGGAGCAAGAGTTACCCTACTTTGCTAATTTTAATAATGGTTTTTATTGTGGTACTGAATAATGTCCAGGAAGTGTGACCCCAAGGACCAGCCCAGATTCAGCTTCAGATTCGGACCCACACGGCAGATGCAGGAGCAGGAGTTTTCCACTGCCACGCTAAGTCTGCGCTTCCTTCGACTACCAGTTTCTTCTTTTCTGTTCTTTCCACTTCTTACTGTTACGCCAGTCTGTTCTTTCCCAGTGCCAGTACGGGATTCTTTCCACGGTGACAGCGGTCTGCGCTTTCTCCAGTGCCAGTACAGGATTCTTGTCCACGGTGACAGCGGTCTGCGCTCTCCCCAGTGCCAGTACAGGATTCTTTCCACGGTGACAGCGGTCTGCGCTCTCCCCAGTGCCAGTACAGGATTCTTTCCACTGTGACAGCGGTCTGCGCTTTCCCCAGTGCCAGTACAGGATTCTTTTCACTGTGACAGCGGTCTGCGCTCTCCCCAGTGCCAGTACAGATTCTGTTTCACGGGTGACAGCGGCTGAGCTCTCCCCATTTTGCATCCACGCAGAAAATGAGAAGTCTGAAACTCGCAGCCTCCTGTACGTCTTTTTTTTTTTTTTTTTTTTTACCTCCATCCATCCACCCTTCCTCAACACTTTCACTCTCCCTTTTTTTCTGAACCCCTTCCCTCTGTTTGCCTCTCTCTCTCTCTCTCTCTCCTCTCTCTCTCTCTCTCTCTCTCTCTCTCTCTCTATCTCTCTCTCTCTCTGAGTGTGTGTGTGTGTTGGTGTTTGTGTGTGTGTGTGTGTGTGTGTGTAGATAGATTGATAAATATTGTATTGATAACGACTGTGTGTATGTGTGTACATGCGTGCGTGCGTGCGCGCGTTTGTGTGTGTGTGTGTGTATATATGTGTATATATGTGTACTCTGTGTGTGTGTGTGTGGTGTGTGTGTGGTGTGTGTGTGTGTGTGTGTGTGTGTGAGCTCGTGCGTGCGCGTGTGTGTGTGTGTGTGTGTGAGAGAGAGAGTGAGTGGGTGTGTTTGTGTGTTGTATGTGTGTGTGTGTGTTGTGCACGCGCGCGCGCGCCCAAGCGCGTATGTGTGTGTGCGTGCGCGTGCGTGATTGCTTGCGGTGCGTGTGTGTGCTTGTGTGGGTATTGATTTCAAATTCACAGACAAATTTACTCTCTCTCTCTCTCTCTCTCTCTCTCTCTCTCCCCCTTCCCTCCCGCCCTCCTCCCTCTCTCTCCTCTCTTCTCCCTCTCTCTCTCCCTCCCTCCCTCCTCCCCTCCTCTCTCTCTTTCTCCCCCCTTCTCTCTCTCCTCTCCTCTGCCTCTCTCTCTCCCCCCCCCCCCCTCTCTCTCTCTCTCTCTGGCCTCCACAGGCTCCGGTGCGCTGACCGATCGATGGCATATCTACGTGCAGCACTCCTGTGCCGGCGGGCGTGAGAGCGCCGGTGTTGTGATTGTGCAATGTGCCGTGTCGGATGGGTCTTTGTGTTGTAGCAATCCCCCCCCCCCCCCCCCCTCCCCTTCCTCCCTCCGACCCCCCCCCCCTCCCCTTTCCCCACCTCCCGCTTCCCTGCTCCTCCCTCCACCACCCCGCTCCCCCCACACCACAGCCTTGCCTCCCAGTCCTGTTGTGGGGACTGCACTTATATGGCATGGCAGCGGCATGGCAGTCTGAGAATGAGTGTGGCAGTGGGGGGGGGGGGGGGGGGGGGGGGGGGAGGGAAGGAGAGAGAGAGAGAGAGAGAGAAAAAAGGAGAGAAGGAGGGGAGGTGGAAAAAAGGAGTTGGGTGGGTCTGGCGAGAGAGAGAGGGGGGGGGAGAGGACTGCACACACACAGTACCCCCACTGATTTTTTTTCTTTTTTTTTTGGGGGATAAGACACAAGGAAGCCTGCACACACCAACACACACACACACACCAACAGAGAGAGAGAGAGAGAGAGAGAGAGAAGAGAGAGAGAGAGAGACTAATATCACTAAGTGTGAACAGACTATAAAACAAACAACAAACACACACACAGTTTGTTTCAGTTTCATCAAGGAGGCGTCACTGCGTGCGGACTATAGTCCATACACGCTACACCACGTCCGCTCAGTTTTGAGACCACACTGCGCATGATTTTTTTTTTAGCTGGAGGAGAAATGAAAATGAAGGAACAACTAAGATGAGAGACGTGAAGAAGAGGGTCTCTGTGGCTACGACTTAGCAGACGTCTCGACCTACGCGTTAGCCCAGTGCTCTGGTCAGAACTTGAGTGCCTACCTAACATTGCTCTTTTTTTAAAATTTTATTTTATTTTATTTTATTTTTTTTTTTATTTTTTTTTTTTGGGGGGGGATGCGGGGGTATGTGTGTGTAGTGAATGTACACATGTGTATATATGGATGTGTGCGCACACACCACACACACACACACACACACACACACACACACATACTCACACACGCACGCACGCACGCACACACACACACACACAACACACACACACACACACGCGCGCGCGCGCGTGCGCACGCGCGCACGCACGCACGCACGCACACAACACACACACACACACACACACACACATATATACACACACCTCAGCACAAAGCAGCATAAAAGGAGAGGTCGAACAGGAGCGCGTGGACGAATTTATTGAGGAAAGTGACGAAAGAAAACGAGTCACGTGGAGCTGTTGCTGAAGACGCTAATCAGCAAAATAAAAATGGAGGGTTGGGAAAGCAGGGTTGGACAGGCTTTGTGTGTGTGTGTGTGTGTTGTGTGTGTGTGTGTGTGTGTGTGTGTGTGTGTGTGTGTGTGTGTTTGTTTTTGTTTTGTTTTGTTTTGTTTTCTTTGTTTGTTTGTTTGTTTTGTTTTGTTTTTGTTTTTCAAAACATGGATGGAAGACCGACCGAACAAACTGTGGAATTTTTCAAAATAAAAGTGCTATTGAGAGGCAAAAATCTGTCAACGTCTAAATGATGCTAACGGGCTTCGGTAATAATCCAACCCGAATTAAAAAAAAAAAAAAAAATGGAGTGGAGTTTTTGTTTGTTTACTAGACGGCAAAAGAATCGGGAAAAGATTTTTTTGTTGTGTATGTAAGAAGGTAGATGATGTCATCATTATTGGGGAAAGAGGTCTTGATGAAAGAGCATGTTACGCTAACTAGTCAGTTGTGTCTTGGGCACTTCAGTAAAGCTAGGCATTGTAAAGAAGAAGGTCGTCAGCCCTTATATTCAGTTTACACACACTGGTGACATTTACATATCATATGGAATGGATAGACGAAGATGAAAGAACATGACATGAGAAAAAAAAATGTTGAAAAAAAAAACTGGTATGATGTTCAACAGAAAATGGAGACGAAAAGAAAATGATCCATGCGTTTGTTACAAAATCAAATTACTTCAAACAGACGGATTTGACTTCTTCCACTCCTTTTCTAGAGCTGATAAGGAGATGAGGAATAAGTAACGTATCAAATGTTATACCGGTAAAACATAAATTCACCCGAAGAAAAACGACGGGGGGGAAACTGCAGATTCAGTAAATAACCAATGACACGAAGTGACCTTTTCACTCGCTCCCAACGGAAACAGCGACACGGGCATTCAGAGGGCAAGAGGGATGACCTAGCGGGGATTTATTTCTGTGACCATCATCGGCCAACAGGAATTAATGAGAAAGGCCGTCAGGCCGACCCCTGTCGTTCACACACCCAAGACACTCAGAGCGGAGGGAGCGGTGTGCTGAATGCTGTTGTCAGGTTACTGGCCACAGAAACACTTTGCTGTCTTCACACGATCGTTTTGATATGGCGACCACATGCCACTGGTTCAAATATCCACCAGAACTATGTGAGATCCACGCGGTGACTTCTGAACCTTTCATTGGCACTGCGACAAAATGACTCTTCCCTTGTTTTATACACATTTCCCGCCCCACAGAATCTCCAGAGTACCGTAGCGTATACGCTTTTCTCGTTCTTGTTTCCTGTTCTCTCTCTCCCTCCCTCCCTCTCTCCTCTCTCTCTCTCTCTCTCTCTCTCTCTCTCTCTCTCTAGCTAGCTAGCTAGCTAGCTAGCTTGTATCAATCTAACTTTCTAGCTAGCTAGCTTACTATCTATCTACCAATCTACTTACCAATCTATCTATCTATCTTTAACGCCTTTCGCCAAGGTATGTGACACATTGACATTTGGAGTGAGGGAAGTCAGTTTGTAAAGTTTGAATTAAACCATCAATGAAGAAGAAGAACAACAACAACAACAACAAAAAATAGTCAAGAGAGGAACATGTGTGAAAAAATGAAAATACGCTTCCTCAAACACAGGGGAAGGAACCCGCATCCCTCTCCTTGTCATGCGAAGTGTTAACCGTATGGATGACAGTCCTACACTAATAACACGAAAATTGGTCAAAACAACAAGCGAAATAAAATGGCGGTTTAGCAAACGAACAGCTGTATGAATGAAATGACTAACACTAGCCCTTCCAGACGGGAATGAGCGACGAGGGTGTTTGTGAATCCATGGAAAAGGAGTATGGGCGGAAGGGGAATAGGCTCAGAAACCGTTATTGACCATCAGGGAAGGAATGAAAAAGGACGTAAGTCCGACCCCTGTCCTCCGCCACACCCGGGGGCACTCACAGAGGAGAGAGCTGTCAGCTGCTGTGGACAGGGAACGGAGGGGGGGGGGGGGGGGGCAGTTGGAAAGGGGGAGGGGCGCTCCCATTGGTGACAAGCAACGCTTCGCCACCTTGATCTCGTGCTGCCAGGTACCGTGATGTGGAACAAACTGTATACCCACCTCGGTTGTTGCCCCGATGGCATTTTTTTTTTTCTTTCTCCCGACAGTCTGCATGTAAAGTCTTCAGCAAGTCCTCAGAGAGAGGAATGTGTATGTAAATTGTGGAAGATAAAAATTATATGTGCCCAGTGATAACTGAAGAATAAAGAGAATGACTTTGAAAAGTTTGCCTGAAATGAAATGAGGACACTATGAAATAGAATATAAACACACGTGAGAGCGAGAGCGAGCGAGCGCGCGTGCGCGCGCGCGCGCGCCACACACACACACACACACACACACACACACACACACACACACACACACACACACATACTCTCTCTCTCTCTCTCTCTCCTCTCTCTCTCTCTCTCACACACACACCCACACACACACACACCACACACACCACACACACACACACACACACACACACCACACACACACACACACACACCACACACACACACACAACACACACACACACACACACACACACACAGCAGAGGGAGGGAGAGAGGTAAACGCTGAAAATACTGTGTGAGATGTCTAGGGGACATAAAAGACAGGGATCACTTTAAACTTAGCACCCTATCTTTCCCCCCCCCTCCCTCTCTCCCTCCCCACCCTCCCTCTCTCTCTCTCTCCCCTCTCTCTCTCTTCTCTCTCTCTCTCTCTCTCTCTGTTGCTGGCCAGCCAGGGCCAGGTAGTCGACATTTTTTTGCCTCAGGTTCACTGTCCTTGGCTGATCGATTTTTTCTGGTCATGCGTGAGTGCCAGCAGAACGTACGAGGGGGGGAGGGGGGGGGGGGGGGGGGGGGGGGGGGAGAGTGGAAAAAAAGAAAAAAAAATTGTGAACAGGACTGTTTGCCTCGCATAATAATTGTGTTGACAGTGGCGATATAGTTGGTAATGACAGAAAGACTTGCTGGCACTAATCTCCCCCCCCCCCCCCGCCTCCCTTCCTCTCTCGCCACACCCTATCCCCCCCCCCCCCCCCCCCTTTCCAACTCAGCCCTAACCCTCCCTACCTTCTGCTGCACGCTCCCCTCAGCCAAGTGAAGAACAAAATTGATGCCTTTCGCTCAACCCTCTTCATCCTAAGAATAACAGAAGTAAGTGAGGACTCGCGGCTGGGAGGTCGTGGGTTCGAATCCCACCAGAGGTCATGTGGGTTTCCCTTAATGGATGCGTTTCTGAGAGTGTTGCTCAAATTTCCTGACCAACACTGCAGGTGCCTGTATCTCTCGGGCCTGGTTGACGCCGGGATATATTATGAAAGGAAGCGTAGAGTACAGCCCTGTCATGTAGTCTCAGACCGAAATGGAAATCCGTAGCATCATCTTAATCATCCTCATTCTCATCGATCAGCATAAAAAATGTCTCAAATTCCTGTGGCCCTTCATGCCCTGCTCTCATGGTGACCTCAATTTCGATGTCCTCTCCACACGTCTGTGGCCTTGGTTTGTTTCCGTCGGGGTCACTGGTATCGGCGAGTCCATGGGGGCTGTCGTTGACGGACGTGGTGGCGCCCTCCGGAGGGAGAGCTCACTCACGCCGGCTCTGCGACTAAGCAATTACTGTCGTCAGTAGGGAGCTTAGTAGGTGGTGTCCTGCGTATGTTAGAACAGCTCCGCCACTGAACACCACCGAAGTGACTCGGCAGCAGTGCATTATTCTCCTCCGGTGGGTTGCTTCTTGACAACTTGACATTCACTGCTCCCTGTGGATTGCTGGTGCCGGGGTTGCAGCGGGACGACCGGGCTGTGGCTGTGGACAGGGTGTCGGAATGAGCGGCGTGGGTGCACTGCCTGTGAGGTGGCGCAGAGGTTGGGACAGCAAAAAAAAAAAAAAAAAAAAGAGTGAGAGAGCTGAATGGTTGTAACTATAGGTGTTTGGTGGTAGTGACCACTACAAGTGTACCACTCTGATACCTTTCAATGGGGATTGCAGCTACATACTGTGGGAAAAGCTGAAAGCGGTCTTTCCCTGTAATCCTTTAGGAACATAAGCTTTCCTGTTTTTCCCCAAGGATCAAAATCGTTTCTCTCTCTCTCTCTCTCTCTCTCTCACTCTCTCTCTCTCTCTTCCTCTCTCCTCTCTCTCCTCTCTCTCCTCTCTCTCTCTCTCTCTCTCTCTCTCTCTCTCAGGACAGATTGGAACAATGGGATCTGCCTTAAATCTCAATCTTTGTTCGAATAAAAGTTTTCTTCTCTCTCTCTCCCTCCTCTCCCTCTCTTCCTCTCTCTCTATCCTCTCCTCTCTCCTCTCTCTCCTCTCCTCTCCCCTCTCCTCTCTCCCTCTCTCTCTCTCTCTCTCTCTCTCTCTCTCTCTCGTCTGTATTTAGTTTAGTTAGATAGATAGACAGATAGATAGATAGATAGAATAGATAGATATGTATTGTATGTATTGTATGTATGTATGTATTATAGTGTGTATGTATGCATGCATGCATGTATATATGTATATATGTATGTGCGTGCGTGTGTGGGTGTGGGGTGTGGGTATTAGGATAGAAACCGCTTTCCCTGTTTTCCCCTGCGGAATAAAACTGCTTTTTTCCCCGTTTTTTTTTTTTCGGTGGAAAAGAGGTGTTCCCGTTCTTCTTCTAGCAGATCGCAATTGTTTCTGTTTTCCAGGGAAAACGGTAACTATCCCAGAGGAAAAACAGCTGTAAAGGTTACACAGCTGGGATCCTGGCAGTCACAACGGTTTTCCCTCCATTTGTCAGATTCCAAAATCCAGCTTTGCAGTTGTACTGATGACACCCAGTGCACACGCGCAGTGTTAAGGACAACAGCGACCATAACGAGTTTCCACTGTTTGTCGCCATCTTCCCCGGGACAATGCCAGTCATATTAGTTATTATCCGAAAGAACATGAGTCTTGTGTGAAATAGGAAAAACGGTTACTTTTTTCCTATGGACTAACACGTACAGAAAACTGTTGTCAGCCATTTAAAAAAGTGATCCTACGGAAATGAGTTTGTGATCCTAAGGGGAAAAAAACAGTTGTGATCCTATGGGGGAAAACAGTTGTGATCCCAAGGGAAAACAGTTTTGATCCTAAGGGGGAAAACAGTTGTGATCCTGGGGGGGGAAACGTTTGTAAATCCTAGGGGGAAAACAGTTGTGATCCTAAGGGGGAAACAGTTGTGACCCTAAAGGGGAAAACAGTTGTGATCCCTAGGGGGGGGGGTGATCCTAAGGGTGAAAATAGTTGTGATCCTAAGGGTGAAAACAGTTGTGATCCTAAGGGGAAAACAGTTGTGATCCGAGGGGGGGGGGGGGGGGGGGGGGGGGGAACAGGGGGGGGGGGGAACAGTTTGTGATCCTAAGGGGCGGAAACAGTTTGTGATCCTAAGGGGGAAAACAGTTGTGATCCTAAGGGGGGAAACAGTTGTGATCCTAGGGGGGGGGAAACAGGGGGGGGGTGGTGGGGGATCCTGGGGGGGGGGGGGGGGGGGGGGGTGGGGGGGGGGGGAAACAGGGGGGGGGGGGGGGGGGGGGGTTGGGGGGGGGGGGAAGTTGGAAACATTCCTAAGGGAAAAACAGTTGTGATCCTAAAGGAAAACAGTTGTGATCCTAAGGGGAAAAACAGTTGTGGTCCTAAGGGGAAAACAGTTTGTGATCCTAAGGGGAAAAACATTTGTGATCCCAAGGGAGAGGAAAACAGTTGTGATGCTAAGGGGGAAACAGTTGTGATCCTAAGGGGGAAAAACAAAGTTGTGATCCTAGGGGGGGAAACAGTTGTGATCCTAGGGAGAAAAACAGTTGTGATGCTAAGGAGGGAAACAGTTGTGATGCTAGGGGGGGAAACAGTTGTGATCCTAAGGGGGGAAACAGTTGTGATCCTAAGGGGGGAAAATAGTTGTGATCCTAAGGGGGAAAACAGTTGTGATGCTAAGGGGGGGGAAACAGTTGTGATCCTAAGGGCGGAAACAGTTTTTGTGATGCTAAGGAGGGAAACAGTTGTGATGCTAAGGAGGGAAACCAGTTGTGATGCTAAGGGGGGAAACAGTTTGTGATCCTAAGGGGAAAAACAGTTGTGATCCTAAGGGGGGGAAACAGTTGTGATCCTAAGGGGGGGAAACAGTTTGTGATCCTAAGGGGGAAACAGTTGTGATCCTAAGGGTGAAACATTTGTGATCCTAAGGAGGGAAAGAGTTGGATCCTCTGGGGGGGGAACAGTTGTGATCCTAGGGGGGGGAAACAGTTGTGATCCTAAGGGGGAAAACAGTTGTGATGCTAAGGAGGGAAAACAGTTTGTGATGCTAAGGAGGAAAACAGTTGTGATCCTAAGGGGGGAAACAGTTTATGATCCTAAGGGGAAAACAGTTGTGATGCTAGGGAGGGAAACAGTTGTGATCCTAAGGAGAGAAACAGTTGTTGATCCTAAGGGGGGAAAACAGTTGTGATCCTAAGGGGAAAAAACAGTTGTGACCCTAAGGGGGAAAAACAGTTGTGATCCTAAGGGGAAAACAGTTGTGACCCTAAGGGGGGGGAAAACAGTTGTGATCCTAGGGGGGTAAAACAGTTTGTGATCCTAAGGGGGAAAACAGTGGTGATCCTAGGGGGGAAACAGTTGTGATCCTAAGGGGGGAAAACAGTTTGTGATCCTAATGGGGAAAAACAGTTGTGAAACATTGTGACCCTAATGGGAAAACAGTTGTGATCCTAAGGGGGAAAAACAGTTGTGATCCTAAGGGGGAAAAACAGTTGTGATCCTAGGGGGGAAAACCAGTTGTGATCCTAAGGGGGAAAAACAGTTGTGATCCTGGGGGGGGGGGGGGGAGACAGTTGTGATCCTAAGGGGGGGAAAGCAGTTGTGATCCTAAGGGGAAAACAGTTGTGATCCTAAGGGGGAAAAACAGTTGTGATCCTAGGGGGGAAAAACAGTTGTGATCCTAGGGGGGGGGGGGGAGACAGTTGTGATCCTAAGGGGGAAAAGTTGTGATCCTAAGGGAAAACAGCTGTGATCCTAAGGGGGGGAAACAGTTGTGATCCTAAGGGGGAAAACAGTTGTGATCCTAAGGAAAACAGTATGATCCTAATAGATAAAAAGCAGTTATGACGTTTACCCTCCCTCCTCTCCCCCTATTTTTTCGCCGTTTTCCCCTCGCGGGAAAAAGCTGTGTTTTTTTTTTCCTGTTTCAGACGCTGCTACGCTTCCATACCTTTTTCGCCTTCGCCTCTCCCTCGTCCACTTCAAACATGAAGGAAAAGAAGACAGCGAGACAAAGAGACATACAGAGACTCTCGGTACCAATCAGACACACCATGGCAGCTGCGGCTTCTCCGGCTCCAACCATTGTACTTTCTCACACAGACAGACACACACACACACACACACACACACACACACACACAACACACACACACACCTCTCTCTTCTTCTTCTCCCCCTCTTCCTCCTCCCCCCCCCCCCCCCCCCCCCCCCCCCCATCTCTCTGTGTGTGTAGATGTCACCATGCTTTGCACAGGCAAAAGAAAAAAAATCAAGAACAGAACGAACGTTTATGTAAAGATGCAGTTAGTGAAAAAACAAACAAGCAAACAAACAAACAAACAAACAAAAAAAAAAAAAACGCACATTGGAAACCATCAAACTAAAGCTAGATCCAAAAGCAAAATGCATGGCCATATCAACTTTTTTAAAAGGATATAGTATAGACATGCGTGTTTTTTTTTTTCTTATACAAATAGCAAACTTAAATCAGAGCCAGACAAAGTAATATGCACGATCACAACAACTTTTTAAAGGATAGTATAGACATGCATTTTATTACACAAAATAGCCAAGCTTCTCTCTCTCTCTCTCTCTCTCTCTCTCTCTCTCTCTCTCCACACACACACACGAGAATTGTCAGAAGGCGTCAAACTCTACCCTTCCGGTGTCACCGTTTTATCAAGGGGAAGCCACTCACCATCATACCGTCCAATCACCGGCCTTTGGAACGGGGTCCCCCGAACCGGATCAAATCACGCGAACCTGGTTCACGTGTCGTTCGACTTCGCCGTTGCGGGCCGGGGGATATCAGCTCATGGGAATAGGTCCAACAACCCCCTCCCTTTTCTTTCTTATCAGGGGGGCAGTCGGTAATCGTGTAACGTCCCATCATTGGTCTCAGACAAGCCTTCAGCCGGATCGCATTAGGTTCGTGTTTTCCTGCTGTTTCGACAGTTTTGTTGTGGACCGTAGTGCGCTTTGCTCTCTTGGTGAGAATAGGCCGAATTTCTGTCTGTCTGGTCCTGGTCCCTCACCACCACCACCACCACCACCCCATTTCTCTGTCTCTCTCTGTCTGGTCTCTCCGTCTCTCTCCGTTATCTCTCTCTCTCTCTCTATCTCTCTCTCATCTCTCTCTCTCTCTCTGTATGTGTGTGTGTGTGTGTGGGTTGTGTGTGTGCGTGTGTGCGTGTGTGCGTGTACGTGCATGCGTGCGTGTGTGTGCGTGCGTGCGTGCGTGTGTGTGTGTGTGTGTGTGTGTGCGGTGTGTGTGTGTGTGTGTGTGTGTGTGTGTGTGTGTGTGGTGTGTGTGTGTGTGTGTTTTTCCTGCACATATCAGATTGTCAAAGCTATTGAAACAAACCCTACCGATGCCACGATTTTTATCACGTCGGAACCGCTAATCTTTCTAACTTGCTATTATTTGGCCCGGGGGTCTCATTCCCTACACTGCATCAATTAGCCAGAACTGGTTCAGGTGTCGCTTGATTCCAGATTGCGGCAGTTGGCAAGAGTTTAACTAACCTGTGGAATGGAATAAGGCAACCCTAATCACATTGTTTAGTGTGTGTGTGTGTGTGTGTGTGTGTGTGTGTGTGTGTGTGTGTGTGTGTGTGTGTATGTGCGTGCGTGCGTGCGTGCGTGCGTGTGTGCGTGCGTGCGTGCGCATGTGTGTGCGTGTGTGTGGTGTATGTGTGTGTGTATGTGTGTGTGTTGTGTGCGTTGTGTGCGTGCGTGCGTGCGTGCATGTACTTGAACGCTGAATTCTTTTTTATCAGCAATTACACGTGCTAGCAGAAGGAAGCTGTTGAGCAGTGAATATAGGTTAATACACTCCCAACCACTTCCTACAAAGAGAAGTCATCGACTGGTGAAGACAACGTTCACCACATGTTTTCCGCAGTTCTTTCCACATTACGGAAATGGTGTTTTCTCCTTGAAAGACTTTGAGCCAGTTACTGCATTTACTTCTTTTATTCACATATGACAAACTACAAGATGCATTACTTGTTCTGCAAACATTATAAGCAGTATCAAATCTCATCTTGCCAAGTTTCAATCGAGGTAAGATCGTGTCCCCTTCCCCCTCCCCAGAGAGAGAGAAAGACAGACAGACAGAGAGGCAGGCAGACAGACAGACACAGAGACAGACAGACGCACAGACAGACAGACAGACACAGAGACAAACAGGGACAGACAGAGACAGAGACAGAAAGACGAAGACAGAGACAGAAAGACAAAGACAGAGACAGAAGGCATAATTACTGTATGCAAGGTCGACTTCAAAGAAACAAAATTGTCATAAACATGAAACGGAGGAGGAAAAAAAAAAAAAGAAAAAAAAAAAAAAAAAAAAACCCTACACGTCTCCCTCCAGCACTGTTTGCCCAAATCGCCGTTCGCCCCTCATCCTCTAAGCTGTGTGTCTCGTATTCACACGTGAGTTGTAAACGGCAAAGTTGCGTCTCTCTTGTTTTTCTTTTCGTCAGTTTTGTATTTGTTATTACTGTTTTCCTCTAGTATCACCACTGTCTGAAAGCAGACATTAAAGTAGAGGCATTTCCTTAGGTCAGTACATATTTGCAAAACCGCCTCCTTGACGGGGGGGAAGAGCCAGTACTCATTTTACGTTGCACGCTGGTCTTTTTTTTCTTCTTTTTTTTTTATCTGTCTTCCACTAGATCAAATCAAGTAGGTCTTCGCTGTGTACGCGTGGTTTTTTCCGTGTTGGTTTATTTTGTTTCGTTTGTCTCCCCCACACACACTTTTGGTTGATGTGTACGCCCCACCCCCCCCCCCCCCCCCCCCGCCCCTCTCTCTCTCTCTCTCTCTCTCTCTCCTCTCTCTCTCTCATCTCTCTCTCTCTCTCTCTCTCTCTATCTCTCTCTTTCTGCGTCTGTCTGTGTGTGTGTGTGTGTGTGTGTGTGTGTGTGTGTTGTGTGTGTGTGTGTGTGTGTGTGTGTGTGTGTCTATCAGTCTGTCTGCCTTTGTCTGTGTCTGTGTCAGTGTGTCTGTGTTCAAATGTGTTTGTCCGTCCGTCTGTCTGTCTGCATACCTGTCTGTCTGCCTGTGTGTCTATTTTCTTTCGTTTGGTCTGACTACATGTTCTACTGTGTGTGTGTGTGTGTGTGTGTGTGTGTGTGTGTGTGTGTGTGTGTGTGTGTGTGTTTGAGTATGCACATGCTCCGCGTGCATGTGTGTGTGTATCTGTTGTCTCAAATTCTCTCTGGCCGTCTCTTTTGCTCCTTTCTTCTTTCCAACCCTTGTCCTTTCCTCTCTCTCTCCCCTCCTCCCTCCCCTCCTCACCCTCTCCTTCCTCTCCTCCCTCTCCTTGCTCTTCCCCCTCCCTTCCTCCCTCTCCTCTCTCTCCTCCCTCTACCCTCTCCCCCTCCTCCCCGCTCCCTTTGTTTCAATCTCTATCCCTGTCTGTGTCTCTCTCTCTCTCTCTCTCTCTCTCTCTCTCCCTCTCTCTCTCTCTCTCTCTCTCTCTCTGTCTCGGTTCCACCGTCTTTTATGCTCTCTTTATTCATCAGCTCCCTGCTGTGTGTGTGTATGAGTCATATACGGCCTGACAAATGTGACGATCCTTTGTGTTCAGAATCAGCCTGCATTGAGCGCGCGACCTCATTCATTAGGAGATCCCCGGGTGTCCGTCCACCCAAGCGACAGAGAGACAGAGACTGGAAGAGAGGGAGGTGAGGGTGGTGGGGTGGAGGGCGACGGAAGGTGTGGGGGGGGGGAGGCTGAGGATGAGGGGGAAACTCACGAGAGGTTGGGGTGGGGGCGACCCACAGAGAAGAGAGCAGAGAGGACAGTTGAGGACTGGAAAAGAGAGGGAGGGGTTTTGAGGTGAGGTTTGGTTGGGGGGTGGGAGGCGACGGAAGGTTGGTGTGGGGGGGGGTGTTCGAACCCTCTTGTTTTCCTGATCAGAAGCTTTTGGCTTTTGCCTGTGTTTTGTGGTTCCCCCTCCCCCTTCCCCCTTTTCCCCCGGTCCCCCCTTTCTTTCCCTCTCCTTTTTTTTTTTGATCCCCCCCCCTCCCCCTGAGTCTATTACTAAACCCTCTTCCCCCTTTGGCCGTGTGTGTTCCTTGGTTTCGCCCAGTAAACGCAGGCTTGCCCTCAACCCCACTCCCGCACAAGGAACATACACGCAAAATGGGAGACTATTGAGGGGGAGGGAAAGAGGAGGACGACGAAATCAGGGAGGAAAAAAAGAAAAACAACCCAGCGGACGGACGAGAGACGAGGGATTGGAATGAAAACGAAGAATGCCCGGGGGGGAGGCAAGGGGAAAACAGCAGCAAGGAATAGGGGGGGTGGGGGGTGGGGGGGGGGGGGGGGGGGAGGAGTAAGGAAAAAAAAGACGGTCGGGGGTATCGGTTTTTAATGGAGAAGAAAGCAAAAAAGACACTGAAAATTTTACAGAGGGAATTGCATACAGCAGGGTTGCGAGGGGTCTGAAAGACTCTAGACGAAAATATAAAGAGAGGGAGAGGATAGAGAAGGGGGGGAGGGGGGGGTGGGGGGGGGGGGGGAGCGGGAGTGGGAAAAGAATCGTCAAAAGAGACAGGTTTTCCGATTTTTCTTTTCAAGCCTTAATGGAGCACATCAAAATATCCGTCCGACAACCTGCTCCGACGAGAAACATATAGACACCCTCGCGTCGTACTCGTTGTGCCACAGAAGACAAAAAAAAAAAAAAAAAAAAAAGCGACAGGGCGTTCTTATCAATAGGGGCACATTGAAACAGCGCCATCCTGTGAAGGGAACCATTGTTTCAAGACTGGATTGGGCGCGTGTTTATAGGACGTTTTAGTTCTCCTCAGCACGTCCACCTCCCTGCCCCCGCGAAAAAATGCACAAGCCGTAAACCGAACATCAATGTGTCAGGGTCGTTGGACCGGATGACTACAAACAAGCTCCCAGACAAAACGAGACAGCGAAGAGAGATGAATGGTGTTTAGCTGGAGGGAAGAAGAAGAAAAGAAAAGAGAAGAGCGCGTGTTTTGGAGTTTAGCTTCTCCTCAGCACGTCCAGAGCGAATGGCGGCGAAATGTGTCAGGGGCGGTGAGAACCAGACTACAACAAGCTCCAGAGAAGAAGAAGATGTAGAGGAAAGAGAGAAGAGAAGAAGAACGAAGAGGGAAGAAGAAAGAAGAAGAAGATAAAAGAGAGGAGGAGAAGGAGAGGAGGAGGAGGAGGAGGCGGAAGAAGAAGAAGAAGAAGAAGTATAAGAAAAGACGCGGAAGAGGAAGAAGAAGATGAGAAGAAGCAGAAGAAGAAGAAAAGAAGAAGAGGAAGAAGAAGAAGCGAAGAAGAAAGAAAGAAAGAAAGAAAGAAGGGAAAACGATGGCCCTGAAATGTGTCCAGTTTTTCAACAATGTTTCGGTTGATGCTTTTGGAGGTGACAAAGGGCAATGCACGAGAGACGGGGAATAGAAAGGATAGGAGGGTAGGAAAGGATGAAAAGAAAGAAAGAAAGGGAAAAGAAAGAAGAGAGTGAGAGAAAGACAGACAGCCGGATTCACACACACACACACGCACGCACGCCACGCACGCACGCACGCACGCACGCACGCACACACGCACAACACACCACACACAGACACGTGCGCGCGCGCGCACACACACACACACACATACTCGAGCGCGCGCGTACACATACACGCGCACGCGCGCACGCACGCCCACACATACGCACACACACTACACACACCCACACACACACACCACACACACACACAAGCAGGCAAGCAGGCAAGACAGACAGACAGACAGAAAAGACAGACAGGCAAGAAAGACAGACAGAAAGAGAGGAGAGAGGGTCTGTTCTTGTTTTCAGCGCCCGTTCCGTAATCAGATCTGGACCCGTCGCATGGGAAGAAATTCTCATGATTGGTTTCTCTGGGACATGCTGAGGCAATCGTGATAAGGTTCCAGTGACCATCTACCCCTACCCCTACATTGCCACATGTGCACCCCCTCCCGTCTCTCTCTCTCGCTCTCCTCTCCTCTCTCTCTCTCTCTCTCCGCTCTCTCTCTCTCTCTCTCTCTCTCTCTCTCTGCACCCTCTCTCTCTCGATAACAAGAAAAGGATCGCTTATTCTGTCTCTGTGTGATGTTTTTTTTTTCTCTTCGGCTGTAACCGATTTCTTTATTCTTGCTTGTTGTTTCAATACATTCTATTCTATTTTTTTTTACTTTAATTCATCTACGCTCAATGTTAATGGAGGAACAACTCATCAACTCTTTAATGCATTTGTGAAGATTATGTGCGTTTGTTAAAAGGTTTGTTAAGTGTTAGTCGCTAGTTATGCGTTAGTTTAGTCCATTAGCGGGGCGGGACAAGGGCCAGATGAAAAAAAAAAAGCAGAAGCATGTTTTTGCTTATCTTTTTTTACCCTGGGGTAATAGAGATCATCATCATGCATCATCATCATCATCATCATCTCTCTCTCTCTCTCGCTCTCTCTCCTCTCTCTCTCTCTCTCTATCTCAATCTCTCTCTCTATCTCTCCATCTCTCTCTCTCATCCCGCTCTCCTCTCTCATCTCTCTCTCACTCTCTCTCTCTCTCTCCAAAATCCCCTTCCACCACCAAATCACCACCACCACCATCACCACCACCACCACCACAGCCTCAACACCCATCCCCTTCCAATTATTTCCAAAACAGTGGTTAGGTAGCCTTAGTCGTTATTGTGTTTCTTCCCGTTTTCCAGTTTCCCTCCCCTTTCCGGTGTCGTTTTCTAACGTTTCCCTTTCGCCACCTCTCTCTCTCATCTCTATCTCTCTCTCTTCTCTCTCTCTCTCTCTCTCGATCTCTCTCTCTCTCTCCTCTGAACCCGGTGAGTCTTCAGTGCCTGGAGAACTCGGAGAAAAGTCCCTCCCCTGCCTCACGATTGGCTCGTGTGGTCTTTGCCTGGATGGTCGCCCTTCTCTCTCTCTCTGCTCTCTCTCTCTCTCTCTCTCTCTCTCTCTCTCTCTATCTCTCTGTTGTCGATACTATCGCTAGCTCTCTCCTCTCTCTCTCTCCTATCTCTCCTGCCCGTGAGTCTTCGTGCCTGGAGAACTCGGAACGTCCCTCCCTGCCTCG
>JADBJO010009066.1:0-5000 GCA_016801955.1 Conus betulinus
AGACTTCGACCTGTGATCAGCATGTTCTCTGTTTCACAGTATCAATGCAGCTATAACGGGCCAGTCGAACTTTTGCTCCTCCATGAAAATATAGCTACAGCAGCCAGCCAGACTTTGGCCTATGAATGTGTTCCTCACTCTTTCCACGTCAATACAGTAACAGCATGCCAGCCAGACTTTGGCCTATGAATATGTTACTCACCTTTTCCACGTCAATACAGTAACAACAGTAACAGCATGCCCGTCAGATTTTGGCCTGTGACACACAACTTTTCCTTCCCTTTTCTCCGTGAGCGTTCATGTGTAACAAAGTGCCTGTCAGTTTTTTCGGCCTGTGAGCAACGTGTTCTTTGCCCTGATTATTTTGGCTTGTTTATCATAGAAAGAAATAAAGAACACGCCAGACATTCGAAGCAGTTGCGGTGTTTTCTCTTGGTCCACCAAAGAACTTGTTTTTTTCACCGGCATTTGTTGGTTTGTCTGTCTCTTAGCATAATGCGTAAAGCCACGGAACAGATTTCAAAACAAAACTTGGTGGAACGATGTCATTTAGGCCCAGAATGAACCCACTACAGTTCGGTCGCGAACCTATGGCACAGATCCTATGGCATGGATCCAATTGAAAAGGTGGTTTATAAATCCGTTCAACAAAATGACGCTAGATCTTTGGGACGAGTTTTAAAATAAATAGAATTTCAACTACGTGGGCAGATGGCAATTGGCCTGAAGACAGTGGTTTACAAATCCTTTCAACAAAATGACGCCAGAACTTCGGGACCAGTTGTAATTAATCTAAAATTTCAACCAGGTGGGCACATGGAAAGTGGACTGGAGACAATCCCAGTTACTACTGAACTGATTTTTAACCAGGAAGACGGATGCCATCTGGCTCATGGGAGAGCTGATTAAACGTTGATTGCAGATGCAAGGAACAGATCCGGTTTAAAGGACGGATGCAGGAACTGTTCCTTAAAAAAAGGACAAGTAAGAAAGTCTAAGAAGAGAAAGAAAAAAAAGGGATAAGTCATGAAGTTGAAAAGCCAAGATGACCACGGAGGCCACATCGGGCCTGAAAGAAGAACGAAAAAGAAGAAGAAGAAGAAGAAAAAGAAGAAGAGAAAACGAAGAAGAAGAAGAAGAAGAAGAAGAAGAAGAAGACGAAGAAGAGAAGAAGAAGAAGAAGAAAGAAGAGAAGAAAGCAAGTTCAATTCAGGACGTGTTGTTTATAGGCTAGTCGACAAAACAGGCTATATCAGGATCGTAAATCCTGTTTTACAGGAGAAGAAATGGAAACAACAACAACACAGCAACAACAACAACAACAAACGATTAAAAAGAACAATCCAGCTACTGCTATCTAGAAATAAGGTAAAAAAAAAAAAAAGTTCATTCTCCATCATGCATGAATTTATGCGATAAAGAAGTGAAGAAAGAAGGGGGCAGAAAAGAAGAAGAAGAAGAAGAAGAAGAAAGAAGAAGAAGAGAAGAAGAAGAAGAAGAAGGAAAGCAAAAGAAGAACAAGAAGCAGCAGCAGAAGAAGAAGACGAAGAAGAAGTAGAAGTAGAAGAAAAAAGAGAAGAACGGAAAGAAAATGATGAGGAGAAGAGGAAATGAAAAGAGGAGGAGGAGCAGGAGGAGGAGGAGGAGGAGGTGAGGAGGAGGAGGAGAAGGAGAAGAGAAGAAGAAGAAGAAGAAGAATAAGAAGAAGAAGAAGAAGAAGAAAGACAGCAAGTTCAGTTCAGCTCGTGTTGTGTATAGGCCAGTCGACCAAACACGGCTATATCAGCACCGTAAATCCTATTACAAGAGAAAAAACTGTTCAAATAAAACTTTTAGGCCAGTCGACCAAACAGGCTATATCAGGACCGTAAATCCTGTTACAAGAGGAGAAACTGTTTCAAATAAAACTTTTAGGCCAGTCGACCAAACAGGCTATATCAGGACCGTAAATCCTGTTACAAGAGGAAGAAACTGTTCAAATAAAACTTTTTAGAAATAAACTGGCGCAAAGAAGTATCCACGTGCAACTGTCAAGAAATAAGCTAAAAACAAAAAATAAGCTAAAAACAAAGTTCATTCTCAATTACGCACGATATTCTGGGACGAAATACATTGATTTCTTGTGAAAAAAAACATATTTTAAATCTACATGGGGAACATCTGTGAAAAGCGTATTCAAGGAGTGTGCTGTACAGTGCTTACATCTCACGACGTGCATGTCTCAGCATTCGATAAATAAAAAGATGGTTAATGCTGCACCTCGGTTTGTGTGTCACAAACAAAATGAAAAGGAAGAAGAAGAAGAAGAAGAAGAAGAAGAAGAAGAAGAAGAAGAAGCAGAAGAAGAAGAAGAAGAAGAAGAAAACACAACAACAACAAGAACAAGAAGACGAAGAAGAACACCCCCCACCACTACCACCACCACACCACCACCGCAAACACAACACAACAGCAACAACAAGGCTAAGAAGAAAAAGCAGCAGGAAGGAGGAGGAGGTGGAGGAGGAGGAGGTGGGGGAGAATAAGAACAAGAAGAAGACCAGGAAGAATTGGAGAAGGTGGGAGGAGGAGAAGACGAGAAGAGGTAAGGAAAGAGGATAATGGATAGGAAGAAGAAAAGAAGAAGAATGAGAAGGAGGAGGAGAGGCTTAGAAGAAGAAGAATAGAAGGACGAGAAGAAGAAGAAGAAGAAGAAGAGAGGTAGGAGAAAAATGAGATGAAGAGGAAGGGGATAACGAAGAGGAGGTAGAAGAGGAGCAAGAAGAGAGGAGGTGAAAGAGAAGGAAAGGAGTCGAAGGAGATAAGACGGAGGAGAGGAGAGAAGAGAAGAGAAAAGGGGAGGGTTTAGAAAACAAAGAGGATGAGAAAGGTGAAGCTGTAAGGAGCAGTCTTATGTGAAGAAGGACGTGAAAGAAGAAGAAGACTATAAAGAAAGAAGAATAGAAGAAGAAGAGGAGGAGGAGGAGGAGGGGAGGAAGGAGGAGGAGAGGAGGAGAGAGCTTTGCATTTTCCAAAGAAATCAGTGCTGTCAAATGTTTGACGCTGAAATATGGCTCACTTTCAGAAGGTCCGTTTGATTTCACCTTTGTTGGTTTTTTTTGTGTTTTTACGTGTTCTTAATCCCTCGTTCTAAGGGCGCCTCTACTTTTTTTTTTTCGTTGGTTTTGAATTAGAAATAACTGATGGCTTTCATTGATACTAGACGACGACGACGACGACCACGCCGATGATGGAGTGTGCTCGGGAATGGTACATAGATGGATGATGTTAGATACGGGAGGCATGATGATGATGATGATTGGAGGCATGCACATGATATGCGGATTATTGAAGGAGTTGTATGAAGGCAGAAGAAAGACGAAAAGAGAACCTCCGCTTGCAATCCCCGTGTGTGTGTGAAAATGTCTTATGTTCAAAAAGATGTCTGTGATAACGGAAGCTGGTGTGTGTGGCGTGATTTTGTGTTTGTTGGTGTAAAGGGTGTGTGTGTTTATGGGTTGTTTGTGTCCTGTCTAGTACGGGCCCAAGGACGAGGAGTATACCACCACTCTACTGGCTTTGGGCGCTGCTGCTCGCTGCTGCGCTGCGCTTGCTGTGACTGCCTGCTGTTGGCTTTTGGGTGTGTGCTGTGCTACTACGTCTACGGCCGCGGGCTAGAACACACCACCACCACCACCACACTCTCGACGCTTTACGACTACTACTTCCTACTACTACGGACTACCACCACTACGTCTTAAACCCCCGCACTACATCAGCCGACCTCTAGGAAAAAAGATAGAGAGAAGAGAGCGAAAAGAAAATCCACCACCACTGACGTGGTTTCGTTTTCGTCGATACTTACAGAACTAGATATAAGGAACAAAACAATTCCGAGTACAAAAACGCCTACAAACACATGACGAGACGCCTCCAAACACCAATTACTAGGAGCTACTTTAGTTTTCCCTCCTCCACACCCCTCCTCCTTCTCCTCCTCCTCCCTCCCCTCCGCCTCCTCCTCTACTTCGGGCGTCCGTTGAGGGGGAGGTGTGATGGAGCAGGGTGGCAAATCTGGGCGCCGGCCCCGAGTATGATGGGGGTTTGGGGGAGGGGCGGAGGGAGAAGGGGGAGGTTGACGATAATGATACGGACGGCGGGAGAACCCGTAGGGTGGGCCAGCGGCAAACCCGATCAAGGGAGGGCGGGGAGATGCGCCCGGGGTCAGATACCCCGGGGGGAGATCGTGGTGGGTTTGTTGTGGGGTTTGGGTTGGTGGGGGTGGGTCGACAGACCGGTAACAGAACCACCCACAACCAACCAGTCCCTTTGTCTAAAACGAACGGAGAAGAGGCAAAACCAGACAAGCGGCAACGGACCCCCCGCGTACACCTCGTGCGCTTCTACGTAGGACTCTGTATATCAAGGTAATCGCTCGAGATATCCCACTCTCTCAGCCCCTTCTTCCCACTTCATTATCAATCCCCCCCCCTTCAACACCCTCCCGCCCCCTTGCCACCTACCGTCACCACCTACCTCCTCCCCCACTGCCCCACTTTTCATCCCCAGTCCCTCTTTCGATCCATCATCATCACACTCCCGCGCATCTGACTTTCGCCTGGTCTCCTCAATTCGGGGAGTAAGGGGAACCTACTGATAAACCTTTCGCGTTCCTGATCTGCCTCTCACTCGTTGATGTTTGGGAATGTACTCTAGTCGTTGTTGATTGCTGGGTGTGTTGTGGTGTTTGTTTGTTTGTTTACGTTTACATCGTAACTTCAAACAGGTTCTTTGTCTTAACACCGAAAAAAATCACCTTTTTTTTTGTTCATACCCTTTTTGAATGTGTACTCCTTGCTCTCTGCCCCTTCCACCACCTTTCTCGTCTCCTCTCTCATCCAACACCATCCCCCCCCCCCCTCTTTTTCACACACACACACAAGGGAGCCCACCCCACACACACACGACAACACACAAGACACACACAACACACTACACACACACAACACACCACACACAGG
>JADBJO010009066.1:20000-22500 GCA_016801955.1 Conus betulinus
CTTATTCAAGTTTATCTTATTAATGTCATCTCAGAATGAAAGCATTGTAAAATAGATCGCAGTTTATTTATCCAAACCTTTCAAAAGACGAAGCATTTATGCAATGTGACCATTATGATGAATTTGGTAGTGCGACTTTCCATGTTACATGTACATCCCCATTCTGAGAAGCCAAGGCCTGTAAGACTCAAACATCTGAAACTGAATCTGAATCCCCCTGGCTCGTCACCCTTTCCTTTCCCCGTTTCCTGCCATTACCATCCTCTCGACACATAGCGGCAATGGTAGTGGTAATAGTAAATACAACTGCAATCGCATTAATCACGAAAACAACAAGAATTATTCGCTTTCTGTGTCATTGGCAGGCAAGAATTTTTCCTTTTTTTTTTTTCTTTCTTTCTTTTTTCTTAGATACGGCCACTGCAAATGGGTCCACAAGGGTGAATTTGAAGTCATACCAGTCAGAGGTACCTTCAGGGCAGTGTTGTCTGCAGACCAAGTCTGCAACGTACAGCTTTGTCCATTGAGAACTCCCAATTCAGCGTCAATAATCGAACGATTCCTTAAGTGCAGATTTTTTTTGCCTGTGAACAACAGCGTTGCGTTGTCAATGTGGCGACAACGTACCAGTCAGATATCAGCCAGTGAACAATATTTCCTCCTTTCTGTCATTTTAATGTACCAAAATCTTGCCGGTATGCTAATGTCCGTAATATACACTGGCGCGTCCGGGGAGGTGGGATACCATGTTTAGTTGTTTGTTTTTTTTTTTTTTTTTTTTTTTAGATAGAGAGGAAAACATCTTTAGTAAACGTTTGAACCAAGCATTTTTCTTGACTCCTTCAGCGAGGTTATGTCTTCACCCCTGTCGATTGGTTTGTCCGTCTGTTAGGAAAATGACGCTAAAAACTACCAAACTTAGTGCAAAGATGTCATTTGGTCTCGAAACATTTATCCGATTATATTTTGGAAGCGGATCCATGGCACGGATCCAGATCAAAATGCGAATCCCGTATCTATCCAACAGAATAAACTTAAGGCCAGGACCAATTTCACTTCAACTGAAATTTAAAACAGGTAGCCTAAAGACAAATCCACTTAACTACTGAGTTGATTGTAACGAGTCGTCGAAGGCAGACTAGTGTGACCAGTGAAAGAACTAATTAGATTTTGGTTACAGATGTGAGGCACGGATCCGGATTGAAGTACGGATGTTGGATCCATTCCACAAAATGACACAAGAACAACTGATCGGGTTTTAGCTAACCAAGATGAACAGTTGAAATGTGGTCCTGAGACAAACACATTATTACCGTACGGATAGACAATACAGAACTGCATTAGAGGGCGGCTCCAGAATGCATTCGATCGTCGGATTTTTTTTTTGTTCTCCCAAGTATCCATGTAGTGATTTTGTAAGCAGTGGTGAGACAAACTCTTTCAGAATTGTTGACGAAAAGAGCATGTAAAGAGATGTTAATGAGATACGACGAGGGAAATGCTGAGAAAAGACTGGTTCTGAAAGGGTTAAGAATAGGGCCAGTCTCATCATGGACTCCGAGAGGGTTAATTTTCCTAAGTTTATCTCCCCTTGACCTCGGACAGCGTCCCTCACGAATGCAGGGGACGCAGAAAAAAGAGGACGAGAGCGAGGAGATAAAAAAGAAAAAAAAAAAGAGAATAGAAAAGCAAAGAAAAACAAAGAAGAGGGGGAAAGGAAAGGAACACGAAGACTAGGAAGGAGAGTAAGAGGGATCAGAATAAAAGGAAGAAGAAATGGAAAGACGGAAAATGAAGATGGGAGAAAAAGATGAACCAGAGCAAGACGAAGAAAAGGAAGAGAGGGCGGAGGATGGGGGGGGGGGGGGGGGGGGGCGTAAGAAAATGACAAGAAGAGAAATGAATGAAACGAAAGTCCAGCCATTAGGTTGATAGCTTAGCTGACTACAGTGATCACATCTAGGCTGGTAGAAGAGAAGAAGAAAGAAGAAGAGAGAAGAGAAAGAAGAAGAAGAAGAAGAAGAAGAAGAAGAAGAAGAAGAAGAAGAAGAAGAAGAGAAGGAGTACTACAAGGAGGAGGAGGATAAAGAGAAGAAGAAGAAGGAAGACGGAGAAGGAGAAAAAAAAAAAAAGAAGGAGAGGAGGAGCAGGAGAAGTTTAAGAAGAAGAAAGGGGAAAAGAGGAGGGAGGAGGGAGAGAAGAAGAAGAAGAAGAAAGAAGAAGAAGAAGAAGAAGGAGAAGGGAGGAGAGAAGGAGAGAAGAGGTTGAAGAAGAAGGCGTTAGAGGAGTAGGAGGAGGAGGAGGACAAGAAGAAGAAGAAGGAGGAGGAGAAGGAGAAGAAGAAGAAGGGCAACTTAAATCAAGATCGCGTTGTTTATAGGCCAGTGGGCCAGACAGAGTATACTGGGCCGTAAATCTAGTCATAATGGGGAGAGGAGACTGAACAAATGAAATAATAAAAAAGAATAATTTGGATGAAAAGAGGAATCCACATTTAGCT
>JADBJO010009066.1:35000-45000 GCA_016801955.1 Conus betulinus
ATACAAAATGACAAAAAAAAAATATTCGTGAAGGCTGACAAAACCCAGTAATACTACTACAAAATGGAACCAAACGAGTACTCACAACTTCTTGATAAAAACATTCAGAAAAAAACTACAAAAAAGCTGATAAAACCATACACAACAACATCCGAAAAAAAAGAAAAAGAACTCATACACCACATGGATCTAGGTGACAGGGTAGAAACAACAGCAATAAAAGAAGCCTTCATAACCCTTAAAGACCATAAACCCAATTTCCACAACAACCCAACATGTAGACTAATAAACCCATCTAAATCTGAACTGGGCAAAATAAGTAAAGAAAATCCTAGAAAAAGCCATAAAAAAACATAAAATCAAACACGGAATACAACCTCTGGAAGAACACATATGAAGTTATCCAATGGTTCAAAAATCTTAAACAAACAGAAGAACACAGTATTCATCACATTCGACATAGTAGACTTCTACCCATCCATAGATGAAGAGCTACTCACTAAAGCTCTGAAATTTGCTAATAAACACACAGACATAACAGGGTCAGAAATGGAAATCATTCTCCACACCAAGAAAAAACTTACTCTACAACAGAAATGAAACATGGATCAAGAAAACGAACAGAAACTCAACATTTGATGTGACCATGGGATCGTATGACGGTGCCGAAACATGCGAACTGGTCGGACTGTTCATGCTATCCAACATCCAAAAACAACTCGGAAAGCAAGTCGGACTATACAGAGAGACGACGGCCTCGCCGCGCTAAACAACAATCCAAGAAACCATTGAAAAACAAGAAAAAAGAATTATGCAAAATTTCCCAAAACCATAACTTAAAAATCACCATTGAAGCAAACAAAAAGGTAGTGAACTACTTAGACATAACACTTGACCTCAACAACTACATATATAAACCATAAAAAGAAACCTAATGACACTCCCATTTATGTAAACATCAATAGCAACCACCCACCATCTATACTAAAAACCATACCTAATGGCATAAACAAGAGATTATCTAACCTGTCACATAATGAAAGAGTATTCAACAACGCAGCAGCAGAATACCAAGAGGCATTGCAAAAAGTGGTTACAGCTATAAACTACAATACAACCCAGATAACTTTCTTCTTCTTCTTCTTCTTCGTTCGCCTCACAGCGTCAGCCCAGCCTCGTTGATAAATGTAGCCGTTTTCTCCAGGTCTTGTCGGCATCCGTGGAGCTTCGTGTGCAGCGGAGTCGGCGTTGGCCACACGGTTTCTCTCAGTCCCTTGAGAAGGGGACAGGTCTGTAGGATGTGTTCTGGTGTTTGGTCTTCAAGACCACAGGAGCAGGAGGGGGAAGGCGCCAGCTTCAGCTTCCTATGCAGGTGGCCATTGAGTCGGCAGTGGCCAGTTCTGAGTCTCATAATGACCACCTGTTCCTGTCTCTCCAGAAGATGGAAGGCATCCCTTGTGGGTTGTGGTCGCATCAGAGCCTTCACAAGGGTCTTCTTCTCTGCGAAGCTGACGCTGTTGTATGGTTGTCTTCCTCTGGCTCCGGTTTTGGCGAGCTGATCGGCTGCCTCGTTCCCTGGGACTCCGCAGTGGGCAGGTATCCATTGCAGGACTACTCGTCTACTTTTGGCGAGTTCCTGGAATTTCTCCATTAGACGAGGAAGTTTATCTCCTGCAAGGGCCTCCAGGACGGACAGCGCATCAGAGAGGAAGACAACTTGGGTGCAGTCGCTCTGTGATTTCATGAATCATGGAGGCTGCCTGCATGAGGGCCTGAACTTCTGCAGCATAATTGGAGCAGTGTTTCCCAGTTGGTATCCCTGCTGTGGTGGTGTGTGTCCCTCAGGTGACTTGATGAATACGCGCCCGCTCCTCCATCAGACACTGCGTTGGTTGCTGAGCCGTCGGTGTATGCATGTATCCAGGATTCTTCAGGGTACTTCTCAGCAATCATGGCAAGTGTGAGAGTGCGTTTGACGATGTCATCCTGAGAGTCTCCTGAGGCAACCTGTGGAACTGTTGTGGAGATGTGAAGATTTGTGAAGTCTTCATTCCAGGGCTGTGGCAGATCAGAGGGGTCCAGTGGGTTGGCAGTGGCAAGTCATCTTGATGCTTCCTGGCAAGACTCTTGCTTTCATGGATATAAAGCTACTGCGTTTGAGACGATTCTTGGTCAGGTTCTGCATCCTCTTGTTCATTGGATGTTGAAGCAGGCACTTGAATTTCTCTGCCTGAACCATGGTCTTTGCGTCTCTCCTCTGGTGGAGGGGCTGTATGGCAGTAACCTCCTCCATGGCTTTATTGGTGTGGATCGCATGGACCCGGTGATGATCCTGAGGGCTTGATTTTGGACCCTATCCAGGGATTGCTGGTGGGTCTTTGCTGCTGTTGACCAAGCTGTTGAGCCATACTCAAGATGGGGCCTGACTGCTCCCTGGTAGACGCGCTTGAGTATTTGTTCGTTTGCTCCCCAGCTGGTTCCGGCTAGCTTCTGCAGAATGGCAAGCTTTCGTCTGGCCTTTGCTTCAACTTTCTGGATGTGTGGTCGCCAGGTTTGCTTCTTGTCAAAGGTGACACCAAGATAGGTTGCCTCCTCTTCGTGTTTCAGGGCTGTGTCTCCAAGTTTGATGGGCCCAGCCTTTTGTTTTGTTGACAAGGTGAAGAGTGTTGTGGAAGATTTCTCCTTGTTGATTGCCACACACCACTTATCTGCCCATGCCGCCAGCTTGTCAGCCGCTTGTTGCATTCTGTATGTGGCAGTAGTGGCATGCTCTTCCTTGCACCACAGCACCAGGTCATCTGCATAAAGTGTGCAGCATGGATACCTTTGGGAAGTTCTTGGATGAGGTCATTAATGAAGACCAAGAAGAGTGTAGGCGAGAGGACGTCTCCTTGTGGGACTCCATGTCGCAGCAGTACTTTTTTTGCCTTTTCGTCCGTTGACTGTGACTCTTGCTCTGCGGTTGTGTGGAGGTAGGATCTGATCCAATGCAGCATGTTGCCAGCGACTCCACATCTATGCAGTTTCACGAGGAGGCCGTTAGTCCAGACTTTGTCAAAGGCCTTTTGTAGATCGATCCAGGTGGCAAAGACAAGCTTTGCTCCTGGAACGCATCCTCGATTTCTTGGGAGAGGTAGGTGGTCTGGTCTTCTGTGCTGCGAAACTGTCTGAAGCCTGCCTGTTCAGGAGCCAGGATGTTTTCAGTCTCGAGATACCAAGCAGGCGCTGGTTGACCATCCTCTCTAGGGGTCTTGATGACGCAGCTGGTGAGGCTGATTGGCCTGTAACTGGCAGCCTTCTTCTTGTCCTTGCCTTTTTTGAGGACAGGGATCATGATGGCTTCTCTCCAAACTTGTGCCAAGTCTCCAGTTTCCCAGCTCAGGTTGAAGACCTCTAGAAAGTTTGAGGGTGGCTGTGCTGCCAAGGTGCTTCAGCATCTCGTTAGTGATCCCATCTGGCCCTGGGATTTCCGAGTTTTCAGCTTCCTCAGAGCTGTCTGGAGCTCATGGAGAGTAAGGGGCTGCTTCATGGGTTTCACGTTGGTGTCTTGTCATCTCTCTCTCTGTTCTCTTCTTGCTTCTCTTTGCTGAGGAGTGCTGACAGGTATAGTGCTCTCGCTTGCGTAGATATCAGCAAAGCAGTTAGCTGCGCATCTCCCTGTCAGCATCTCTCCATTCTCTTCCAGTGTAATGTTCTGGCCTTTGCTGCTGTCCTCATCGTTGAGTTGCCTACAACTCTCCACAGTTTTTTGAGCCACCTTTCTCAAGGTTCAGGGCTGCTGTCTTCTCTCTCCAGCTTTTACGCCTGGCCTGGATCTTGCCTTGAGGAATTTGGCTTTGTTTGCTGCAGTCGCAGGTGGTTCTCGTCCAATGGGTTGTTTTTCTGCATCTTGTCTGGCCTCTGTCATCTCGTCCTGTAGCTCTTGAAGCTGGTTGCTCCAGTAGGGTTTGTACTCTTTCTGAGCACCACGTGGAATGGTCTCTTTGGCAGCCTGCAAGATGCTGGCGTTCAGGACTCTGACAACATTGTTTATGTCTCTGTCTTGGACTTGAAGGTCCTTGGTGAGAACGTTGGTGCGGTGACTGAAAAGCCTCCATTTTGCCTTCTTGTAGTTCCAGCGTGTGGGCACTGGGCGACTGGCTGTGCTTTTGTTGATCTTCAGGAACACTGGCCTGTGATCGCTACCTCCTAGCTGCTCTCCCACTTCCCTGGTGATGTCCTGGTGTACATCTTCAGTGCAGAGAGCAAGGTCTGGGGTGGAGGTAGTGCGCCATCGTCTGGAGAGTAGAAGGTTGGAGTGTCACTTGGGGAGTTGATCAGGACGAGATGATGTTCGTCTTGCCAGTCTTCCACTTCTTCTCCTCGGCGATCCATCTGGCTGTAACCCCAGCTCTGGGAGTGACTGTTGAAATCACCTACTGCGATAAAGCTCGAGCCTGGGACTTTGATGGTGCCGAGTGACAGTGGCTGGTTGTCAGGGCAGTAGAAGTTCAGGATGTGCAACTCTGTGTCATTCAGTTTGGCCCGAATCATCTGGTACTCAGCACTCTCCATGTGGACTGCTGTTTCGCTGGCATCGATGTTGTTCTGGACAAGTGTCAGGATTCCGCCCTTGCTTCTGTCAGCTCTGTCCCATCTAAATGGCTGGTAGCCTCGGATTTTGAATGCCTTTCCCGTTTTCAGGTGGGTTTCTTGAATGCAGCAGACGTTGATGTTTTCCTCGTGCAGGATGTGTTCAAGCTCCGTCGTTTTTTTATTCATGACTCCTTCTGCATTCCAATGCATCACCTTGAAAGGTTGTTGCTTCTTGGATGTTGTTGTTGAAGTGCTGCTAGTCGCTGTCCTCTGCCCCGCCCCCTGGCGTGACAAGGCGGACGAGAGGGACCTCCAGTCGCTGTGGGTGGACTCCGTTGAGGCTCGGAGCCCGGCGCTGCCCCATCCTGGAGGAACCTCAATGGGCGAGCGCCATTCTCATCTCGGCTGGCTGACATTGTCATATGGCGATGATGCGTGGTGTCGTGGTTTATTAGAGTGCGCCGTGCAGCCCAACACCTCCGTCTTCAGCACTCGAGGTTTCTGTAGGGGTTACCCCGCCCTTAGCTCATGGTCCAAAGTCCTGCCCTGTGAGCACAGGGGGGATTGTTTTTCTCCGAGGGTCCCACCCCGTAGCTAGAGGTTTTAACGCGCCTCATGATCGCGTGATGAACCCGTCATGGGACATATGGGGTATTTCTTGAGTGCAGCAGTGCCACCTGCTGCTCCACCCTGTCCTGCTGGGAGCACCGCCAGTTGGTCCGGGACTGCTTATTCGACCAGGCGGGCCTGACTTATATCGCAGCTAACCCTCATATCTGAGGGCCGTTCCCCTATATCCGCCACCCGGGGACCCGCCGGTTGGGGATGGTCGCCCCGCCACTGAATTGGAAGTAGCCTGTCCCCGGATAACCCAGATAACAACATGAACAAAAACAAAAACAGCACAAAAAAAAGGAAAATCACATGGTACAACCCTCCATATGATGGACGAGTAAAAAAACAAACGTAGGGAAAGAATTTTTTAAAATTCTGACAGCATCCTTCCCCAAAGAACACAATTGTCCAAAATATCAACAAGAACACCATCAAACTATCATATTCATGCATGCCTAACCTTAAAAATATAATAATGATCATCCAACAAAATGAAAAGCAACACAGCAAAGAAGGGTGAAGAAAGGAAATCCTGCAATTGTACTGCAAAAGAACAGTGTCCCTTAAGCAACAAATGCCTCTATAACAACATTGTATACCAAGCCACTGTGACATCAGAAAATGAAAAAAGAAACATACATAGGGATCACTGACAATCTCTTCAAAACCAGATATGCAAACCATAAACAGTCATTCAACAAAGTAAAATACAAAAACCAAACAGAACTGAGCAAATATTTGGAGACTTAAAGACAAAAAAATAAACTATAACATATCCTGGAAAATCATAAAAAGGGCATCACCATACAATAACATTTCAAAAAGATGCAACCTATGTTCAACAGAAAAATGGTTAATACTATGCAAACCATACTTAGCGACCCTAAAAATACTAAAGTAGAAATAGTAAACAACTGCAGGCACAAATGGAAATCGTTGTCAGCAAACGCACCCTGAACTGTAAACAACCTGAAAAACGAACAACACGTGCAGCCAACCCGCACGTGCAAACAGTGACATTAGGCCATATAACACACCGGCAGTAGGCGATCCAACACCATCCTGAGGAAAGCCAGCGCTCGAAACAGATCTGTTGATGATTTTTAAAAACTCCTTTTACCATACTATTTTAACAAATATATATATATATATATATATATATATATATAATGAAACAATAAATTCCAAGGATAAGTACCGAGCACCGTTCCAGCAACTTACAGAGCAGCTATGAGTTGCAATGACTGCAAGAAATATTGAATTATAAACAAAGCTTGCTCTTATGTCTCAGATTGTAGAAATAAGGGGGTGGTAAGCCTTCATATCTGCAGTGGTAGATGATTCTGCCTAACTGACAGTATGTGCTTGAGTGGGTGAATGGGGAATAAATAATGCTTCTCAAAATGAACCTTCAGCAAGCTTATAGTCTCCAAAGAGGGAGACCATCTCCAATGGGGAGAAAGCTCACTAACACATATAACTCCTGGTCAGATACCAGTATTTCGAAACCTGATTGTTTCTCCTCAGTAACCGCGGAAAGGGGTAATTTGACTCGTGTGCCTTTTCGGTTTTAAGAAGAGAATGCTATACCAGAAAAAGGCTGGTGTGCAATACCATAGTATGTTTTGTTGAGTTTTCAAAAAACTAACTAAAGGTGCCACCTAAGAAGCAAAAGAAAATCATGAAAGAGCAAACAAGCTACATTTTCTTGTGAAAAGTAGAAAAAATAAAAAGATAACTTCTTAAGACACAAGTGCTGAGGGCCAGTTCTTGGAATGAATTCGCAAGGGACTAAATTACAATGAAACAATAAATTCCAAGGATAAGTATCGAGCACCGTTCCAGCAACTTACAGAGCAGCTATGTGTTGCAATGACTGCAAGAAATATTGAATTATAAACAAAGCTTGCTCTTATGTCTCAGATTGTAGAAATAGGGGGGTGGTAAGCCTTCATATCTGCAGTGGTAGATGATTCTGCCTAACTGACAGTATGTGCTTGAGTGGGTGAATGGGGAATAAATAAAATGCTTCTCAAAATGAACCTTCAGCAAGCTTATAGTCTCCAAAGAGGGAGACCATCTATATATATATATAAACTGTAAAGTACATTGCTCGACAAAAAAATGAATAAGAAGACTTTATTTCCAGATGCCTCCCATATCACGTGATGTTTGCAAACCCTGACTGAATTATGAATGCATGCTGGCGTTGTGCACCGCATTATCATCGACATGATTATAGCCCTCCAGAACTGTTAGGGCGACCAAAGCAGCCCTAGGAAAAATTGTACAGGACCCGTAAAATACAAAATTTGTTAACTTCAGTGAGACAAGCAGCTGCTTGCTTCGTGCCAGCAGGATGATGTTTTACGAAAGAAATCACGTTCGTTTGGCCAACATTGTAGTAAATGGAACGAAGCCGAACTAGAGATTGCACAGGGCGTGTGTGAAAATCAAGCAGACTGGTCGGGTGTACATGAAGTATATAGGCGAAAGCGCAGTCGTCTAACACGGTACGCGGCGTTCGAAAGCAAGCTAATCTTATAAAATAAAAAGAAGAAGAAAGAAAAAAAAAGAAGAAGAAAGAAGAAGAAGAAGGAGAAGGAGGGAGGAGGGGGAAAGGGCGCACATGTGGTGAAGGAAATCTTACATAACTGGCCGATTTCTGTACGTTACAGTCAATGGGTATCCCTTTGAACGTTTCAACATCAGACAAAACGTCTGTCGGGGAGTAGTTCTAGGCCCCTGCTCTTTTCATTACTTTTCTGCCCCCTCCGCCCCCTACCCCCCTTTGTGCTTGCGGATATAAAGTCATCTTCAGTCCTACTCGAACAACGCTTTAACTTCAGAAAAGTGACAATCCTGATACTCTGTCTTCTCTTCCGATGGAAATATCTGGCTGCTGCTTTTACGTAAAAACAAAAAAAAACCTGGATGACTCGGAAACAACAAAAACTGTCTGTTAAATTCGATGGCATTCAACATATCAGTTGCTCTTTCCAGCTCGGTCAAGAACCGGATTGTTGTCTTCCAAACATGTTGTCCTTGCAGACATTCATTACTCAGACTTGGCAGTCCTGCCATTGTTAATTAGTGCGAAGGTTTGATTCATTAATACTTGTCCACTGACGCCACTTTTAAACTTCTGTCACGCTCTCATTCTCTCCCGCATTCCTTCCTGGAACTTTTTCTTGTCGAGTTTGTTTGCTTCATCCATCCACTCCCTTTCGACTGTACAAACCTCTACCGCCCTGACCAGAAAGTAAAGATCTGAGGGCATCTTTTTTCCTCTGGCAGCTCTCTAATGGCTTCCTGTCTAGAAAAGGCACAAGATCAATACTCTCCGCTATACATGCATTCACTACCTTTTTTCCAGACTAGATTCATGTGTTTTGTCGGCAACTTCAGATAATGAAATGCATTCATGCGGAAGACGCGTGCAAATACTTTTGTGCGTGCGCGTATGTGTGTATGTGTGTGTACGTGCGTTTGTACGTGCGTGCGTGCGTGTGTGTACGTGCGCGCGTATGTGCGTGCGTGCGTGTTTTTTGTGTGTGTGTGTGTGTGTGTGTGTCTCTCTCTCTCTCTCTCTCTCTCTCTCTCTCTCTCTCTCTCTCTCTCTCTCTCTCTCTCTGTGTGCGTGTGTGTGTGTGTGTGTGTGTGTGTGTGTGTGTGTGTGTGTTTGCAAAATAAAGTACTACATAATTAATATTACATTATTATCATTATTATGGTCATCATTACTATTGCTGTGGTTGATATTGATAGATAAAACGGTCAGAAGTTTTTTTGCTTCCTTGTTCCTGAAGAAGGCAAGAAGAATACACAATGATAGAAATTTTCATACAGAAGCACACTACCTTGGAAATTCCGTGATAATTGTCTTTTTCTTGAGGAAAACAGGAATTATCGGTCAAGGAACTAGTGGTAATGGGAGAGTTTTTTACTGTCAATGTATTCTTGGGGGAAAAAATCATACTTTAAGAAAACAATGTCAACCAGGACATAACTTATCCTCACTGTTTTATCACAGTTATCACCCGACAGGTAACAGCGATAACACGTGATGACTAGGGGAAAAAAAGTAATCACTGTTTTCGTGACGAATTTACAACGGCTGTCGTTGAAAGAACAGACATTATGAGCTGGTGATCGTGAATAGAATATGTTTTCATAGTCAGCTCTGCCATTTCAAGCTTGTCATCAAGTCGTACACATCACAGCGTGCTTTCATGGCAGCTTCTATTGCCACATATCACGACAAAAGGGCCTACGTCTTTAACTACGAATTATCATCAGCTCTGAATGTCTTGTTGGCTTTCGGGCCGTGGAATCTCCGAGGGCTGACAGTTGATGGCATTACCGTGGGCTCGTTCCTGCAAGTCTGAGAGCTCTGCGCCGTGTGTTACAGCATTTTTTTTAAATGAGAAGATGGATGAGTAGATGGATGGATGGATGGATGGAGGGGAGGAGGCCTGTTCAAGTTGTCAGCTCCTCCTCTTGAGTCAACAGTTTGACGTGACAGCAGACAACAAACAAAACGTCCAGGGACAGTCTGGCGCTGTTTGTACAGGAACGTGCGTTTGACGGACGCCCTGAAAGTGACGGCGACAAGCAGGTGCTTTGCTTGTTAGGTACCCTGGGGGAGGGAAAGGGTGCCCACCTCCCTACCCACCCCCATCCTCCTTTTTCTCGTTCTCAGCCTTTTTTTTTTCCCCGTCTTCCTCCCATGCTCTCTCTCTCTCTCTCTCTCTCTCTCTCTCTCTCTCTCTCTCTCTCTCTCTCTCTCTCTCTCTCTCTCTCTCTCTGC
>JADBJO010009066.1:50000-55000 GCA_016801955.1 Conus betulinus
GTCTTGACACCACGAGAGTAATCATCGATCGATACTGCTGTGGCCAGCCAATCTGACAGGGCATAAATCCCCTATCCGACCGTCGGCCCTTCTTTTCCTATAGAAAACTGCTCCAACCTTACCTTGATCCGATTCTATGGCTCTGTAATCAAGGGCGCAGCGACACACGGAATTGTCAGGAGCAGCGGAGCAGTCTAGACGGTGTATTCTTCCGCAATCGGAACTCGGAGGGATTCATCCAAATCCGGCATCATGAAAGGCACGCAAAAACAAAATGTAAACGTTCAGTGAAGGTGTTTGTTTACCAAGGCGCGAGTCTGTCTGGCAATGGCAAATTTTCTTGGATAAAGGCATCCTCAAACCAAATTTTCCCAACAAAAAAAATAATGCGTCCAAGACTAACACATGTACCATTTACTTTATCCCAGCCTACTTTAAGTAGGAATATCTATCTATCTACCTTTCTATCTACTTTAAGTAGGAATATCTATCTATCTACCTTTCTATCGATCCACTTATCTAATAGTATCTATCTATCTGTCTGTCTATCTATCTCTTTCGATCGATCGATCGATCTGCCTACCGATCTATATTTTATATATATATATATATATATATATATATATATATATATATATATATATATATATATATATCGGTCCATCTTTCTGTCTGTTTGTCTATCTATCTTTCTATCTGTCTATCTATCTATCAATCCATCAATATATCTATTTATCTATCTATCTATTTATTTTTGGTCCGTCTATCTATTTATCGCTTAGTTGATCCCTTTCAGTAGTACTTCTTCTTCTTCTTTCAACTTGATTACAAAGCTATAGAATCGGATCAAGGTAAGTCGGAGCAGTTTCTATAGGACTCTCTTGCCTCTGGCAAGGCACCAGGGAAAGACGGTATTCCCGCCGTTAGTACTGAAGTGCTGTAAAGAGACACTTATCACCTAGTTGCATGAAATCCTCTGCCTCTGCTGGAGTGAAGGCGAAGTACCACAAGACATGCAGTGCGGTTTCCGTGCCAACAGATCCACTATAGATATGATCTTCTCCCTTAAACAACTTCAGGTGAAATGTAGGGAGCAAAGGCAGCCACTTTTCATTGCCTTCATAGATCTCACAAAGGCTTTCGATCTGGTCAGCAGGGATGGCCTCTTCAAGATCCTACCCAAGATTGGATGTCCACCCAAACTTCTCAGCATCATCAGATCCTTCCACGAAGACATGAAAGGCACTGTCGTCTTTGACGGCTCATCATCAGCTGCCTTCAACATACGGAGCGGAGTGAAACAGGGTTGCGTCCTGGCTCCCACCCTGTTTGGAATCTTCTTTGCTGTTATGCTGAAAACACACATTTGGTCCTGCAGCTGAAGGTATCTCCCTCCGAACCAGGACAGACGGAAAGCTCTTCAACCTCTCCAGATTAAGAGCTAAGACTAAAGTCAAGCTGAGGTGCCTGCGTGACTTCCTCTTTGCAGACGACGCAGCAGTAACCGCCCACTCAGCCGAGGACCTACAGCAGCTCATGACTTGCTTCAGCGATGCCTGCCAAGGCTTTGGGCTTACCATAAGCTTGAAGAAAACATAGGTCATGGGACAGGATGTTGACTCTCCCCAGTCATCAGCATCAATGACCATGAACTGGATGTCGTCCATGACTTTGTTTATCTGGGCTCAAATATCTCAGACACCTTCTCACTTGATGCAGAGCTCAACAGGCGCATCGGCAAGGCAGCTACCACCATGACCAGACTGACCAAGAAAGCATGGAACAACAGCAAGCTGACCGAGCACACAAAGATCCAGATCTACAGAGCCTGCGTCGTGAGCACCCTCCTGTATGTCAGCGAGTCTTGGACTTCGCGTGCCCGACAAGAGCGAAAGCTCAATGCTTTCCATATGCGTAGCCTCCCACGCATTCTGAACATCACCTGGCAGGACAAGGTCCCAAACAACATTGTCCTGGAAAGAGCCGAATGCACCAGCATGTACACGCTGCTGAAAAACAGAGACGTATGCGCCGGCTCGGCCATGTCGTGCGCATGGATGACGGACGGATCCCTAAAGACCTCCTCTATGGAGAACTTGTGCAGGGAAAACGTCCCACAGGCAGACCACAGCTGCGATTCAAAGACGTGTGCAAGAGGGATATAAAGCCTTGAACATTGACCAGAACAACTGGGAAGCAACAGCCCTCGAACGGTCAGCCTGGAGACAGACTGTGCAGAAAGGTCTCTCCAAGTTCGAAGAGACACTCTCTCAGCAGCACGGGGAAAAGAGAATGAGAAGAAAGGCTGCAGCCCAGGCAGACAGGCCAGCGTCAGACTTTCCCTGTGCACTCTGCCACAGGGACTGTTATTCCCGCGTCGGACTGGCCCAGCCATACCCGTTGCTGTACCAGAATAGACACCCCATAGTCTTCCGAGACTGAAGGATGCCTATCTATCTATCTATCTATCTATCTATCTATCTATCTATCTATCTATCTATCTATCTATCTATCTATTTTGGTCCGTCTATCTATCTATTACCGCTTAGTTGATACCTTTCAGTAGTACTTCTTCTTCTTCAACTTGTTGCTGACGTTATTATCATGATGGTGATGATGATAATGATGATGATGATGATGATGATGATGATGATGATGATGATGATGATGATGATGATGATGATGATGAATCATTATCATTATGGTCAGAAGTGATAGTAGGGGGGGAGACGGAGCAGGAGTAGGAGGAGGAGGAGGAGGAGCAGTAGCAGTAGTACTATCATTATCATTATTCACACCAAACGTTGGAGTTTGATAATAAACTGGTCGCTTGAGGTAGAGTTGCAGATAGCTATAAAGGTTATTATACTCGTGGAGCATTCAATAGGACGACATAAAAGGGCAAATGAATACAAAAAGTTACACTCCTGGACTCTAGCACTGTCCAGTAAGCAGAATGATCTGGTTTGGCTCTCATTTTTCTGCCCTCCCTTCCCTCCACCTCCCAACCACCATATTGCCCCTTATTGGGTCACTCCCATGCCGCTAAATCCAGTTCCATCACACACGGACAGCTGACCAGGTATAATCTCAAAGCCAGCAATATGCATGAGAATATAATGCTAGAACGTAGTAAAGCTACCCACGGGCCCCTAGCCAGTCCAGGGGCAGAGGATCGAGTGCACAGTCAGACGTTGTCAATAGGACTCCTGCAGACACTCAGCATAGAGCTTGGCATGTTTGCTGCCCATCTGAATGTGGTGTCGGCCTGGTACTATCAGTGCAGTCTGGCACTAGCCCCCTACCGCCTCCCCCACCCCCACCCCTGTGTCCTGGCATTTATTCTCACCGTCTGCGATTTCACCTTCGGTGGGTGGATCTGAATGTAACCTAGAGAGGTCACCAGTGCGAAAAGATCCTGCACTTGGTTGTGTTCCGTAGTCTTTCGAGGTTTAATATTATGCAGAATCTATCAGATTGTTCACTGAGAACCCCACTGAAGAAACTGGTTAGTCGTGAATCTAGACTTAATCAACGGCGCATTCTGGGAGAGGACCATTTTTACATCTTTCCAACGGATTTTTTTTTTTTACCTCTCTCACTGCCGCAAACAAACGTTCTCATCAACATGGCAATGTTACCCCATTATGATAGGATTGATAGTCAGAAAGTCACCAAGTATCACTGTCTTGTTTCACGTAGAACAGTATGAATTAAAGAGGTGAGTGTAGTACTCTTATGAACCCACACAAGCATATTCAGTATCCTTCAAATCGATGTATACCTTATTCATTGTGCCCGCACAGTCTTCTGCCAATTTCTCCACACATGTGAGACGGCAGCACACTTTGCTATAAATGTGAATCTGCAGGATGCATTGAGGACACCTCGAGGTTTGTGGCTGTCAGTCGCCAGGCAGCCTGTGGTAAGTTTCATGATGAATCATGTTTCACTGCAGTAGCAAACGAGCATTACAGGAGCGAATTTATTGCACAATTTGATCTTTATGAACAAACAGAGATACAAACAATTGCCAACCACCTAACCAAACAACACATACACAATTCTGAATAGGGATTGAGGATGGTAAAACGAGGACGTGGATGGGATGAGGTGAATGATGGTGGAGTGATTTGAATGTTTCTTGTTGTTTTGCTTTTTCAGCTTTTTTTTTTTGTTTTTGTTTTTGTTTTTGTTTATTATGTTTGGGGTTTATTTGGTCTCACTTTCCATGTCTCCTCAGTGCCACCACTCTGGCAATAATCATTCCAGCTCCACCATAGACAGCCACACCCAGGTTTGTCTTCTCGCCCATCAGGGCCATTCGTTCATAGGATTTTTCAGCCTAGGTATTGGAAGTCCACAAACAACAATCAATATCAAGTGGTTACCAAGCAGCCTGCCAGGGAAGACACTGTACCGCGGTCACTTTTCTCTGAGAGTATTCAATGTTGTTACGCACAGACATCAAGCTTGCAGTCGAAGGGCAGTACAGAGACAGGAGCTGGATATCAACAGAGGCAGGCTTCCAAAGCAGTAAGCCACAAGTACAAAAGCAGAAGAAAACCACGAGATTCCGCGCTGAAAGGGGAAATCACGTAGCAGCGGCATTGCGGAGACAGCACGCGAGGAGTGTAAATGGAATCAGTCTTCAGATGACATGTCCGTTTCGTCGACGTCTTCTTCTCGTGACAGTGGTGACATTGGAGGTTACTGGACCAGAGCTGGGCGAGGGATTTCCACACATAGACCTTAAGTCAGCAGACAGGAAAAAAAAAAAAAAAAAAAAAAAAACGACGAAAAAAAAAACAAAAGGTCGGTGAATATGATCTTTGACCACGTAGCAAAGTTCAGAGACAGCAACTGACCGATTTTCCGCAGCTGCTTTCCTAGAAGACAAAGTTACGTCCAGACTGATTAACGATCGTGTCGGTTTCAGTACCGCGATGAATATTGGTTATTAATGATGTGTGCTCTGACCACGCATCCTAGAGCATTTT
>JADBJO010009066.1:60000-62500 GCA_016801955.1 Conus betulinus
TGGGTTCTTCGTGGATCTAGACTGAGTGAACAACACACTTTGGAGTGGATCATTTCACATCTTCCAACGAATGCTTTCTGTTCTCCTTCACTGCAGCTAACAAATGTGTCTGTCAACGTGACACGGTAGCCTCCTGGTGATGGGGTATGCAGAGAAAGGGAGTCATCAGTCTTGTCTTGTTTCACATGGGATAGTATGAGTTACTGAGGGGAGATACTCAATACTGTAAATCTACACAAAGCATTGTTAGTCTTCTTCAGAATGATAGAGATCATAGACCTGCGTTCAGTGTAGCGGAGCATTAAAAGGCGTTAATTTGCCGACGCCAACGATACGAACAATTTTGTCATAAACCCACTGCGAGCTGAACATGGATGAGGCTTAGGTCATTAGGAGAGTTTGCCGGAGTAGGATGGGTGGATGGGAAGGGTTGAGAAGGCATATATTTTGAAACAAAAGCATGATTTTTGAGAATCGTGGGTCATATCGTGCTACCGAAGGCATATTCTGGATCTGAGACTGCCTGACGATGGCTGTGCTTTTATGCATTCTTTCCTAATCTCAGTCGGTTTCAAACCGTTCCTGAGAGATACAGACACCTGCAGTGTTGTCAGGAACATTGAGAAACAATTTCAGAAACGCACGCATGAGCTGGATGAGATTCAACATGTGGGCTTTTACTTTTCACAGCGAGAGAGAGAGGAGAGAGAGAGAGAGAGGAGAGAGAGAGAGAGAGAGAGAGAGAGGAGAGAGGGGGGGGGACAGACAGCCAACAAAACAGATTAACAATAACTATTGCACATACCACCATTGAGACCTAAGATTTCATGTGTTGTTGATCACTGTGAAAACAACAGCGCTATATGATTCAGTATCTGTATCATGCATGCATGCAGTAAAGCTTCGATGGATAGGCCCATTACTTTACGTCCAGCCTGGCAACCTAAAAGGCGCAGAAACAAGAATAGCTTTAAACACATTTTTTTCCCCCTGGCTCTTAACGCTACAGTTATACAGTGACAGTTGTTCTTTGGGATTCCTTTCTCAAATCCCAACAGCTGTACTGTGACTCTTTAAGTAGCTGATTCATGTCTTCCAGCCCAAAAGTCGCATACAGGTTGTCTTTCAAGCCAACGAATGCACAATGGCAAATTCGCAACCCAGCAGTGATACAGTGAAAATCTGGACAAACCAGCTGTTGTACAGTGAATGTCTTTGGATAAAAAAAAAAATGTGTAATGACTATCTCACAGCCAAACAGTGGCAAATACACTCTTAACACAACAGTAGTAGTGACTGTTTCATAACAGAGCAGATATGCAGTAGCTGTGTCACAAACCATAGCTTCGTAACCCGCACCTCAACAGTTGCATAATGATATTTAACTTCACTGATTCCTAATCCATATTTGCATAGTGATACTGGGTCCGTTTCGTGCAATTTCATAAGTTATTACGACAGTTCATTAACCCTCTGTCAAAGCCCAATACTTGCTTATTGACACAATTATACTCATTGACACAATGGCCGTTTTATCCGTCTCTTGCAATGCAGTAATTCCACTTACACTTTGGGCCTATGTATCTATTCACAAACCAACAATTGCATATTGACACATGACTCATTATCATCATATTACAAAACTAGCCCACCAGTTGTATCGTGACACTGTGGCTCATTATCCCTCTGGCACAGCCCACCAGTTGTACAGTGACCCTGTAGGCTATTTGTTCCCTCTCTCACAACACAACAGTTGTACAGTGACCCTATAGGCTATTTGTTCCTCTCTCAGCCAACAACACAACAGTTGTACAGTGACCCTATAGGCTATTTGTTCTCTCTCACAAACACAACAGTTGTACAGTGACCCTATAGGCTATTTATTCCTCTCTCACACAACACAACAGTTGTACAGTGACCCTATAGGCTATTTATTCTCCTCTCTCACAACCCAACAGTGTGTACAGTGACCCTATAGGCTATTTATCCTCTCTCACAACCCAACAGCTGTACAGTGATGCTAAGTCCATTTATTCCCATGTCACAACACAACATTGTATGGCGATACTTGAGTCAGTGTACGCCTATTTCATATCCAGTTGTGGAGTGGTCTTAAGCCCATTCATCCATCTCTCACAATCCAAAAGTTGCACAGTGATGTTAAACCCGTGAATTTCCAGGTCACTACCCAGTAATTGTACAATGACATTTAGATCACTTTTTTTTTTACTGTTTCATGATCCAATTGTTACATGGTGATGCTTATCCCATTTATGTCTCTCTTACCATCCAGCAATTGTGTAGTGACACATGCAGCCATTCGTTCCTCTCTCATAACCCAATAGTTGCTCAATAAAACTCATGGATTCCTCTGCCCAAACCTGGCACTTGAACAGTGACTCTTGATCCCTTCATTCGTCTCTTTGAATACAAACAGTCGCAGACTGATCCTGGAGCTAATCTACTTCTATCTAAGAACCAACATGGATCCATCTCCTAG
>JADBJO010009066.1:70000-77500 GCA_016801955.1 Conus betulinus
ATATCAACTATTTTGAAGATAATGAAGACAATGTGCTGGACAGGCCAATTTCGAGAGCTGAAGTTTTACTTGCCATTAGAAAGCTAAAGAATGGTAAGTCAGCTGGTCCAGATGGACTTATAAGCGAGTTCTTCAAAAATTCCGGTGAATCAGTCGTTAATTTCCTAGTCTCACTGTTTTAACTAACTTTATTTGAAAAAGGAATTTTTCCGAAAAATTGGACAGAATCCGTAATCATTCCTTTATATAAGAAAGGTCATGTCAATGACGTTAACAATTATCGTGGTATTTCCTTATGTGACATTAGTAGCAAATTATACAGTTCAATTGTTAATAATAGATTACAAGAATGGATTACCCAGAATGATATTACAGGTGAGTACCAAGCCGGATTTAAAAAGGGATATTCGACAATCGATCATATTTTTACTTTGTTTGCTGCTATCCAAAAACAATTCGCCTATAATAGAAAGTTATATGTTGCTTTTGTGGATTTTGAAAAAGCATTCGATTCTATATCTAGAAGGTTACTGTGGCCAGTTCTAATCAAAAACGGAATTAAGGGTAAGTTGTATCGTTGTGTTAAAAGCATGTATAACGAAGTAAAGGCAAGAGTAAGATCTGGGGCAACACTGTCTGACGCGTTGAACTGTACACGAGGGGTCAAACAGGGTGATGTTTGTAGTCCTGTTTTGTTTTCACTTTTTATAAATGAACTGGCTTTGGAAAATATTGAGAATGGTCTTCATGGAGTTACGTTTGATCTCACAGAATTGTTTATCCTACTTTTCGCTGATGACATTATTCTATTGTCTATAACAGTAGTGGGTTTACAGAGACAGTTAATAATTTATATAATGCTGCAAGTAAATTAGAACTGAAAGTAAATATGAAGAAAACTAATATCATTATTTTTCGTAAGGGAGGGTATTTGTCGGCAAATGAGAAATGGACGTATGGTAATGAGAGAATACAAGTAGTAAATGCGTATAAGTATCTTGGGATCTATTTCTCAACAAGACTCAGTTTTAGTTTTGCGTGCCAAAATATAGCTAATAAAGGGGAAGAAAGCGGTTATTTTCTTGCTTCATGTCTTATATAAATTAGATTGCAATGCTTTCAGTGTCTTTAGTAAACTATTTGACTCTCAGATTCAACCAATGCTACAGTATGGTGCGGAAATATGGGCTTTTGAAAAAACGACAGAAATAGAAAAAGTACATTTGTTTGCATTGAAACGCTTTCTTAATGTCGATAGTCGAACGCCAAATGATCTTGTTTATGGTGAATTAGGCAGATATCCAATTTACCTCATTCATACATGAAATGTATTAAGTATTGGCTGAAACTGACCAGAATGAATGAAGATAGGCTGCCGTTTAAGGCATACAAAATGTATTAAATTTAGATTCTCATGGGAAGAGGACTTGGGTTACAAATGTTCGTCATTGTTTAAATTCTTATGGATTTTCGTTTGTCTGGGACAACCAGGGTGCCCAAAATATATCAGTTTTTTTAACATCTTTTAGGCAAAGAATTATTGATTGTAGATGCAGGACTGGCATGATCACATATATACTAGTGACAGATTTGCACAGTACAGGTTGTTTAAACTACTACTATTTGAGAGATTGTATATTGAGCTAAAAATGAATAGATATATAAAAAGTGAATTGACCAAGTTTCGATTTGGTGTGTCTCGTATTGCATGCCATTGCTTAAGATACAGCGTCAGAAATGAAAATATGCTTACATGCCGTCTATGCAACAGTGGAAAAGAAGATGAATTGCACTTTTTATTTTGCTGCCCTGCCCTGAATGATCTTAGAGAAAAATTTTTACACAACCGAAATACTATAAGGCTCCATGCAATTTCAGGTTAACTTTACTTATGTCGTCACACCATGAGACTACAATGAAAAATTTAGCAATGTATATTTATCTGGCGCAAAATAGGCTGAAAATTGTTACTTCATAGAATGTTAGTTAGTTTTCTGTGTATACAATGAAGAATCTTATTTTGTTTATTAATTTGCTGATTTGGTATATGTCACTGGCTTTTTCTGTTCTCGCTTAGTTGTGTGAACATCCCCCCTTCAGTAAGGGGCCTAGGCCTTTACTCCTCTCTCTCTCTCTCTCTCCCTCTCTCTCTCTCAAAAGGTTGATTTTCTTCAGGGTCCTCTTCTCATGTCTCACTTTCTCTTGTACAGCAATTCCACCCCAAATAGCACTCCAATGTTTAGATCTAAGACACCCTTTCTCTCTTTTCTTTCTTCCTCTTTGCCTCTCTCCCTCTCTCGGTCTCCTAATCTCTCTCGCCCCTCGCTCTCTCTTTTTTTTATTTTGTTAACTATTTCTCTCTTCTCTCTCTCTCCGTTCACGGCTTTTTCTTTCCCCCTCTCTCTTTTTTGAACTCCCTCTCTCTCTTTCTGTCTCTCTCTAAGTGTATTTCTTCTTGTTTTCTCTCTCTCTCACCTCAGTAACGCTCTCCAGCCTTTTCTCCCTCTTGGTGAATTGAGTATCTCTCTCTCTCTTCTCTCCTCTCGCTCTTCTCTTTCCTCTCTCCTTCATCCCTTCCCTCTTCTTCTCTCCTCTCTCTCTCTCTCTCTCTCTCTCTCTTCTCTCTCTCTCTCTCTCTCTCTCCATTTCACGGCGTTTTTTTGGTTTTGTTTTTTTGTATCGTATTGTAGTTCTAGTCACTCTTGCATGCTTCTTTTGTTTGCCTATCTTATGTTGACCCTATTCAGGGCGAGAACAGGAAGTAAAAAAGCACATCAGTGATTATCTATTATCCTCGTAAATAAAGAATTTTGTCTTGTCTTGTCTTGTCTTGTCTAGTCTTGTCTTGTCTCTGTGTGTGTATGTGTATATGTGTGTATTTCGTTTGTGCATCTGTATGCGTCTGCATGTGTGCGCGGGTTTCCAGACTTAAGCAGACAACCAAACCAGGAAGAAGACGCCGACAGTGCCAGACACACTAAACAGTTCCTTGCTTCGGAGGATCATCATGTGACTGGACTGTCTCTGCACATGATGAGTCATGGCAACATGTAAACAAGCGAACATAACCCGAGCACAAAGTAGTCCTTATTTCATGTGTACGATACTGAATAGGGGGATTTCGTCAGAAGGTGATTGCAGCTGTTATCTGGGGAGTATTGTTCTGTGTAGGTTTTTTTTATGTTTGTTGCTTTTAGTACCTGAAGTAGACACGAGAGCCCAGCATTAATTTGTCTGTATTGCATTGTGTGTGAAAGACGCAATGTGTAGTAGTAGTAGTAGTAGTAGTGTGTGTGTGTGTGTGTGTGTGTGGGGGGGGGGGGGTATTTGTGGCCGTGTGGGTTTTTTTTCATTACTAGGCAGCCTGTTTTAGGGGTCTGGATGAAGCATGTGTTACAGGAGAACCAAATGGCCAAGAGCGGAACGGATTCAGTGAACAGTCTGATCTTTACAACAACAGTAACAACAACAACAACAACAAGAAAACCCCCAACACACACAATGCAAACCAAAACAAGCAAACGAACACACAGGTACACAAATTGAGTTTACAGGCTCCAAACCAATTCTGGAAGGGGGTAAAAGGGTGATGAAACGAGGACGTGGATGGGTGGGGGAGAGTGATGGGGGAGTGTTTTGATTACTTCTTGCGGCATTGCTTTTTTCGGTGTTTATGTGTTTGTTTGTTTGTTTGTTTTTCGGTGTTTGTTTCTTTGTTTGTGCTTTTTTTTTTCTGTGTTTGTTTCTTTATTTTTTTCTTTAATTTGTTTGGGGTTTGTTTTGTCTCCCCTTCCATGTCTCCTCAGTGCCACCACTCTCACAACAGGCATTCCACCTCCAATGTAAAGAGAGATACCCATCACAGCCATTTATTCCGAGTATTTTTCATGCCCAAGCACCGGCAGTCCACAAAGAACAAACAGATAAAGAGGCCACCAGGCAACCGGTAAGAGGAGACACGGCACCGCAGTCACTTTCCTCTGAGATATGTTCAGTGCTGAAACACACAGAATTCAACATTGCAGTCCACGGAGAGTACAGAGACAGGAGCCCGAAATCAGCAGAGACAGGCTTCCAAAGCAGTAAGCCACAAGCACAAAAGCTGTAGAAAAACCACGAGAGATTCTCACGCGGAAAGGGGGAATCAGTTGCCAGCAGCGGCATTGCGGAGATAGCACGCGAGGAGCGTCAATGGAATCAATCTTCAGATGACATGCCCTTTTCCTCGACGTCTTCTTCTCGTGACAGTGGTGACATTGGAGACTTCTGGGCCAGAGCTGTGCGAGGGATTTCCACGCGCAGACCCAAAATCACCAGACGGTAAGAAGAAAATAAGAGAAAAAAGTCAAAAAAGGGGGTAAAAAAAAAAAAAAAAAAGGAGAAAAGTTGCTGAATATGACCTTTGACCGCCTAGCAGAGTTCAGAGACAGCGCGACTGACCGATAATTCACAGCTGCTTTCCTAGAATACAAAGTTACGTCCAGGCTGATTATCGATCGTGTCGGTTTCAGTACCGCGATGAATACTGGTTATTAATGACGTCTACTGGGACACGCATCCTAGATTCATTAACTCGTTCTGTCTGTCTGTCTGTCTCTCTCTCGCTCTCTCTCTCTCTCTCCTCTCTCTCTCTCTCTCTCTCTCTCTCTCTCTCTCTCTCTCTCTCTCTTTCATGCCAGAGTAATTGCAGGAAGAACATTTTGTTATGCAAATATTTTCCTTCATGATTTTCAATATATGCGCCGAGCGCGTGTGTGTGTTTCTACTTTTGTTCTTGCCCTCATTGCAGATAGGTCGGTGGCCTTTGCAATTAAAGTATTTGTTTGAGTTTTTGAGCTCTCTCTCTCTCTCTCTCCTCTCTCTCTCTCTCTCTCTCTCTCTCTCACACACACACACACCCACACACACACACACACACACACACACACACACACACATCCTAGATTCGCTTTTTGTCTGTCTGTCTGTCTGTCTGTCTCTCTCTCTCTCTCTCTCTCTCTCTCTCTCTCTCTCTCTCTCCTCTGTGTGTGTGTGTGTGTGTGTGTGGTTGTGGCTTCGGCTGGCTTGTCTGTCCGTTCGTCTCTCTCTCTCTCTCTCTCCTCTCTTCTCTCTCTCTCTCTCTCTCCCTCCACAACAGAAGGGGTGACAGGAGGATGACACGCAGTACGGCGAACAGGTCTGGTGCAGGTGCACCAAGCCAGGTCACTGGTACGCAGCGTGCAGGCAGCACGGGAAACTCGCGAAATCGCAGGCGGTCACCCTGGGGCCGCGCGTTCATACGCTGGCTCCCTTGCGGGTGATAATGCACGGCAGAACAGCCCATTCTTACCCCCCCCCCCCCTCTCTGGAACTTACCCCGGGGTAAGTCTGGGCTAGCCTGCTTTTACCCCCGGGGTCATTCCAGGACTAGCTGGGAACTTACCCCCCCCCCCCCCCCTAGTTGGAACTGACCCCCTGGTCATCTACATTGTACAAGGTACACAGGCACTCAAAAGACACTAATTAGCTGTAAAAATAGTTAAAATCTTTTATATACATTAACATGACCAATGGTCAGTGACACTGACCACTGGTTGTCTGCATTGCACAAGGTATACAAACACTCATGAGACACACTGATAAACTGTAAATATTCGAAATATCTGATTTACATCATAGTGACCAGTGGTCAGTGACACTGACCACCAGTCGTCTGCATTGTACAAGGTACACAGGTACTCGGGAGACTATAATTAGCCGTGAAGTAGTTAAAATCTCCGATTTACATCATAATGACCAATAATCAGTGGCACTGATCACAAGTAATCTACATTGTACAAGGTACACAAGCACTCGGGAAACACTAATTAGCTGTTAATTAGTTAAAATCTCCAATTTATGTCATAATCATCAGTAGTCAGTGGCACTGACCACTAGTCATCTGCATTGTACAAGCTAAGGTACACAGGTACTCAAGAGACTAAATAGCTGTGAAATAGTTAAAAGAGGCAAACCGGGATGAAGCAACAACGGTACTTGGTCACAACGACACGTGGTCACAACGACATTTTGTCACAACTACGCTTGTCACATTGGCACTTGGTCACATTGGCATGTAGCCGTCTTTCTTTCCCACGCATGTACGGGCGTACTCACACACACCGAATATTGACCCACGCATGTAAGCTAGTGCGCGAGAAATGTTAATACGTATCTGTTAGTGAACCAGGGTGTGTGTATATGTGTGTGGTGGGGGGGGGGGGGGGGGGGGTTGGGGAAGTAGGAGGTCCATCAATTGAGAAGAGTCGAGAACTACACTTTGTCTAAACCAACTGACTGTATATAGGAAGAGAGAGAGAGAGAGAGAGAGAGAGAGAGAGATATGAGGCCAGTGTAGGAGGAAAGAAGAGAGTGAAGAGCTTTCATAACTCCCTGTGACGGCTGGGTCCTGACGCCCCTGGGACCACTTGAAGAGATGATGGAGAGGTCAGACATACTCATCGATTACACGCTATGAATGCCGGCTGCTTCCCTTGGAAATTCGTAACACACACACACACACACACACACACACACACACACGTGCGCCCTTACGCACACACACACACACACACACACACACACACACACACACACACACGCACACACACACACACACGCACACACACACACACACGCACACACACACACACACACACACACACACACACGCACACACACACACACACGCACACACACACACACACACACACACACACACACACATACACACACACATACACACATGCGCGCGCGCGCGCACGTACGTACGTACAGATACACTCACTCACTCCCTCTCACTCACACATGTACGCACACGCGCACAAGCACACACACACACACACACACACACACACACACACACACACACACACACACACACACACACTGTGAAACTATTAGTATTACTATAACGAAACATTTTCTGAAATTAAAATACTGTTAAAGATTTGGTCGCAAAGAACCATTACCTCAATAGGTAGAGTAGCTGTTTTGAAATCGCTTGTTTTTTCCAAATTAATACACTTACGGATTTTACTCCCAGATCCACCAGACTACTTCATAGGAAACCTCCAGAAACTGTACTTTCAGTTTGTCTGGAATGGAAAACAAGATAAATTGGTCGGAAAACTTCTATCAAAACAACGAAACAGGGTGGCTTAAAAAATACCTGACATAAGGAAACATATCTGTGCTTTGAAACTGTCATGGATTAAAAAAAAATGAAAACCACAAACCAAATATGGAAATGTTTAGCAACAGAAATATGCCCGATTCTTTTGTTTCTAGAATACTGTGGAACAGCTTTTGATTTTAAGCATAAAACATGAGCACTTTTTGGATGCATGTATTGAATGCATATAAGCTATTCCATTTTAATGTAAAGCCAAAACCTTGGAATGAATTGCTTTCTGAAACCGAGTTTCTACAATGAAAATGTAAAAATTAGTAATGTAGTAATTAAACATAATACTGATAAGA
>JADBJO010009066.1:82500-87997 GCA_016801955.1 Conus betulinus
GTAAAGGTGTAAATGTGTGTGCTTTGTATGAGTAGGGAGGGTTAGGGTGAGGGTTAGGGTTAGATAGGGTTAGGAGTGGGGTTAGGTTAGGGATAGGGTTGTTAAAGTGTAAATGTGTGTGCTTTGTATGAGTAGGGAGGTTGGGTGAGGGGAGCCCAGCCAAAGGAGCTTAACACTGTAAAAGTAATCAAGCAACTGGTTGAGTGACTAAGACTTTCTTTCCATAGCAGTGTGCATCAAAACTAAAAGGCACATTTAGACCTCTAGTCCATTTTGAAATGCCGTAACCCATTTGTGGATAGCATGCTTTTGGAGCGTGAAGTTGTGCATAGCTCAGCTGTATTGTTGTCAGCTTGAATAAAAACAGAGAAAAAGAGGGAAACCTTAAAACATTCCCCTTAGTCTAATGTACAGTGAATATCAACCTTAAGGGTACCAAATGTCAACCTAAGTGAGAAGTAATACAAATACATATATCAACCTTAAGGGTACCAAATGTCAACCTAAGTGGGAGGTAATACAAATACATATATTACATTTTTTTCTTCTTTTTAAAATGCTACCTTGGCAGAGGTCTGAGCTCTCCGATTTTATACTTCCAATTCTTAAGAACAGAGAGTACTTTAAAACGGACTGAGGAAATGCTGTCTGTCTGTACTCTGTCTGGTATAGTCTGTCCAGAAAATTATGTTTACGTGCTCCAGACAAAACTAGTGTGTCAATCTTTCTTGAAACTTGTAATTTTATGTTTCTTATGGGTCAAGGATGATGACCGGTGTCTTATTTTGAGCTATTTAGCAATAATTCGGGCGGAAATGGCAAAAAAAAAAAAAGGCTTCGTCCCTGCAGTGCACTTTCAAATTATATTGGTTACATGGTTACATTCAACATGCTGCTGGTAGCCTGGCGTGCAAGTTCAGTGGTAAGAACGCCCGTCCAGTGATGCAAAACAACAAGGGTTTGATGCCGATGTACCGCTTTGACGCCGCTTTTTTTAATGTTTATTTTTGTAGTGGGAAGTCGACATATGTACAACTGGGAATAAGTTTATTTGCCTTGCATCTTGTTCTAGTTTAAGGTGTGTATACTTTATAACTTATTCAACAGGTTGTATATGTTTCAGTGCAATGTTTTCATGGTTTTTTTTTTTTTTTTTTTCTGTGATGTCACACAACCAAGCTTGAAGTGTGAAGTTTGACACGACTGGCATGCAAACAGACTGAGACTGATACACACACATACACTTCTTGAAAGCCATACTCACATATAGAACACAGACAGACAGAACGACAGACACACACACATACATGCCCACATGTTCAGGCATAGGAGAGAGAGAGAGAGAGAGAGAGGGGGGGGGGGGGGGGGGGGATGGGTGGGGGTTGAGTGGAGTTCAAGCGTGCTACAGGAATTTGGATGGAGGCAGACAGACTTCTTCTTCTTACACTGGCTATCAACTCCTGCGGTCACCCCTAATCTAAGCATGCAACTATAAGTCAATACACAACACACCTACCTAGCCTTGGGGGTGTTTTTTGTATGTATGGCTGTTTTGTTTTTGTTTTTATCTCACCTTAAAGGTAGCCATACTCCATCTTCAGGGAACTGGGAAGAAAAATTTGGAAAAAAAAAAAGACAGGATGTAGAGCACAAGAGGCAGAAATAAGAAATCTTGAAGAGAAAAAGAGAGCATGACAGGAAAGAGAACCCCTAACTACCCAACGACAGTGAACGTGATAGTTCCTGTGGTTCCAGAAACAGGAGGGCCCTTAATTTCACATTCCGCAGTGCCCCACTGCAGGAGAGGCAGAAAGACAAATTGTAGACAAGCATTCTGAAAAACAAACCATATCAAACGCTGCCTTTTCATTTTGAAAGTGATTTAATAAAGTGATTAATACCGTAGTGGCGATCACAAGAAGCAACTTCCAGCAAAAACAAATGAACCAACAAAACCAACTGTGTTGCTAAGCAGTCGCAAAGCCCTATTTCTATTATGCACATCAATATCCTTGACCATAAGCATAACTTCATAAGTCAAAGTGTCCACACACCAAATTGGAGCTGAGTCCAACAGTTCCACTATTGTGAAAAAAAAACAACAACAACAACAAAATGGTATTTAGGGCCCTCTAAATACCCCCATCCCCCACCCCCCCCCTCCAAAACTATCTTCCTGACCTTGACCTTGTCAATAGGGTATTTTGAAAAAGAACAACTAGACATTCTATGTGCAAGAGTTGGGAGCCGGTGGATGATTCCTCCATTGATGAAGGAGATCCATGCAAGTCAAACATTTCACCGGCCAGTCAAAGCTGACCAAAAGTGAACAAAACATTCAAACACAGCCAATTAATGAGGAAGAAGACACAACAATCAAACCTATGTCACAAAAGAGGCAGACATACTTGGAGCAAGGTGCATCCCAAAAAAAAAAAAATTGCATGAAATTGAAAAAGAAAATCTTCTCAAGCCCCCCAAAACACATCAACACCCCACGCCTCTGGAATTGAAAATTCCATGGATGCATTCAGCCTGTTAAAGATACATAAAATGGCCATACATATAGACAAAAACAACACTACCAAGTAAATAATATGAATCATTCATGTGGTTTATAGCACCATCGACCACTATTGACAACACTACCAAGTAAACAATCACTCAATCATGTGGTTTATAGCACCACCGACCACTATGGGCCACATCAGAGTTGACACCTTGTCAGCTAAGTAAACAAGTGTACATCAATGGCTGCCATGCGAGTTGGGTCGCATGATTTTAATTAAGGGGAGAGTATGTAGAGCCTAAAGTTAACGTGAGAGCGTTGGTCTTGAACCTGTATTCAAGACGTGTTTAGCGGCGGAAGGCCAGGTATAGAGTAGCGAGTTCCTCTCTGGAGAGGTAAGCTCGGGGCTCTCGATTGACTTGTGGGTGCAGAGGCCGAGAGCGAGTTGAGAAGTGCAGTCGGTGCACTGAGCGCTCCTGATCGCACCCCGGGTGGGGGTTTGACAGTACTCAGGTTTGCTGGTTGGCACCAGGGTAAGTGTTCAGTTGTAAGGGGTTGACAGGGACTATAGGTGTAAAGGGTCGCTTTAAATGTAACACCTGGAGAGGTATTTACACGGAATTTCCCTGTTTCACAGTTCTCCCTTTATTCAGCTACCCGCTTACTGAGGGCATCCCGGACTGCCTTGGCTGGGGCCTAGCGATGGGCACTGGAGTGGGTGTTCGGAAGTAGTAAGCAGTCTAGTGTGAAAGGTCGTCGCAACTAAGCCCTTGGGTCGAGGAGTTGGCGGAGGGGACCACGAGTCTCTGTGGGATGGAAGCCGGCCTCACTACCCCAGGCATGGGTAGGACGATGAATGAGGGCCAGGTGTAAAGAAAGCCCGATAACGCAGGAATGATACTGATCCTTGCGTGGTTGTGTGCCATGGACTGGTACTTAAAGAGTGCTAGGGTGTGCCCGTGACTGGTCTCTGTTAGTTCACTTGTTTTTATGTGTCTTTTATGTAAATGGAAATGTGGCTCTATGCTGAGTGGATGATACAAATTTAAATTAGCAGCCGAAGAGTTATTTCCGGCATTCTTAATTTCTGTTGAGTAAATTTAATAAATTGTAACTCCCTATGGGAGGGGAACTGGGAAATGAAATTTTTTGTTGTGCACCTTTGGTTGAGTGGAGAGATAGTGTGTGTGCACAGAGTAAGCCTTGTTGTGTGTGTATGGGAGTTTGACCACATGTGACAGTGTTTATTCTTCTTCTTCTGTGTACACAGGCTGTCAACTCCTGCGGTCACCCCAATCTAAGCATACAGTCAATACACAACCTACCTACCTAGCCTGGGGGTGGAATTTTGTGTGTATGGCTGTGTTGTATCCCACCTTAAAGGTAGCCATACTCCATCTTCAGAAAATTGGGAAGAAAGCTTGGAAAAAAAAAAAAGACAGGATGCTGAGCACAAGAGGCAGAAATAAGAAATCTAATTTATCTTTAAAGAGAAAAAGAGCATGACAGGAAAGAGGAACCCCTAACTACTTAACGACGGTGACCTTGATAGCTCCTGTGGTTTGAGAAATCTCGCTTTGGAATTCCGCTGATACCCCTGAAGTCGGTGTTTTTGAAAATGCAACTGTTTCGGCTCTAGCATTTGCACTACGAGAGCAGTAATATTTCTTGTGCTTGCAAATTACTTTTCTGCTAAAGAAGCCGTTACACCCACTACACATCACTACACCTGTGCTACCCTGCTTCCTTTCCCTCAGCAGCTGTTTTCCTTCATCCCGATGCTGGATATTTTTTTTGAGGATTCCTTCTTTTCTTAAAGATTCAAACACTCTCAACTGTTCCTGAGGGGGCAGAAGTAAAGCTGCTTTCACACTCTCTTCTTCCTTATGCTTCCTCTTCATGTGTCTTGAAAGTTTTGCTTGAAATGTCCCACAAAAAGACACATGGGACGTGGAGGCTTCTTGTAAGTTTTGCATGAAGTGCTTGAAGTGGAAGTTGACTGTGAGAAAGATGCCGACTTTTCTGAAGGCTGGTGTGAACTACCTCCAGTAACAGTAGCCTTCGAGGAGAAGAAGCTGACCTTGCAACACACTGGGGTGAAGTACCTGCACTAACACTAGTCTCAGAGGAAGAAGCTGACCTTGCAACACACTGGGGTGAAGTACCTGCACTAACACTAGTCTCAGAGGAAGAAGCTGACCTTGCAAACACTGGTGTGAGTGCCTGCCTGCAGTAAACATTAGCCTCTGAAGAGGAAGCTGGCTTGGCAGAAAAAGCAGTCTCCGCGGAAGAAGCCAACTTTGCACCAAGCTGGTGTGTGAAGTGTCTGCAGAAACAGTAGTCTCCGTGGAAGAAGCCAACTTTGCACCAAGCTGGTGTGTGAAGTGTGTGCAGTAACAGTAGCCTCCGAGGAACAAGCTGACCTTGCAGTAGATCGGCGTGAAGTGCCTGCAGTAACAGTAGCCTCCAAGGAACAAGCTGACCTTGCAGTAGATCGGCGTGAAGTGCCTGCAGTAACAGTAGCCTCCAAGGAACAAGCTGACCTTGCAGTAGATCGGCGTGAAGTGCCTGCAGTAATAGTAGCCTCCGAGGAACAAGATGACCTTGCAGTAGATCGGCGTGAAGTGCCTGCAGTAACAGTAGCCTCCGAGGAACAAGATGACCTTGCAGTAGATCGGCGTGAAGTGCCTGCACTAACAGTAGCCTCCGAGGAACAAGCTGACCTTGCTGTAGATCGGCGTGAAGTGCCCGCAGTAACAGTAGCCTCCGAGGAACAAGCTGACCTTGCTGTAGATCAGCGTGAAGTGTGTGCAGTAACAGTAGCCTCCGAGGAACAAGCTGACCTTGCTGTAGATCGGCGTGAAGTGCCTGCAGTAACAGTAGCCTCCGAAGAAGACGAAAAACTGGCAGTAGTAGACTGGTAGTACATAGCGTCTGATGTGTCAGTAACCTCCAGGGAGCACTTGTAGGGGTTCCTGCAAAACATAA
>JADBJO010009067.1:50000-52500 GCA_016801955.1 Conus betulinus
GCCCATTACTACTTGTGTACAAGGGGGGTCACTCCGACAAAGAATGAAATGGACTCTTCTGAAATGATAGCAAACGCTCATTCGATGAAGCAATGTAATTTGCTGGCTTTGTTCATTGTGTTTCGTGCATCTATTCCGCTCAATATATTTTTGTTTTTATGAATATATCTATATCTGTGTATATGTAATCTATTCAGCATGCTGAAATTCTTTTTATGAATATATTAAATCTCTATCTATGATCTACTCGGCTCGCCTAAATTTTTTTAAAATAAATATCTAAACCCCCTGTTTTAGTTTCTTTTGTGGATCAGTATATGTTATGTTTGGCTACGCTAGCTATTCGCCGAATTTCCAGAGATCTGAGCGCTGTTACTTATTAAAAACAACAAAAAAAAATCTTTATTAATCTAATCGGTACTCGCATAATTTTCACTTTCGTTATTTAACTCCATTTTTCGACGAAAAGTTCAAATACCTTTCCTTTAATCATTTCTGTGTAAATTCTCATTTTGTTTTAGTATCAGTAGAGACATCGTAATTGTCTTTGCTCACGAAAGTGTCCTTTGTTTCAACTATCCTTAAGGAGCAAAAAGTTGTACTTGTTGAGTAATTCTTCCTTTCTTCAGGCTCCTCAAATTGTTCATCATTTACTGGCGGAGGTTCGCACCTAGCTTACAATCGGTGCTCGTGCTGAATGACCTGTCAGTCGTTCTAACCATTGTCGGGCTGTCGTTGTTGTTGGACAGGTGCCGGAGTGGACGTCTCAAGTTCTCCAGGCTGCCGGCTTCACGCTGGTGTACCGAGGCCCTCACCACAGTCAAGGGCAAAGCACCCATGAAGACCTACTTCCTCCTACAGCCCGTCACTGAGAGCGACCTCTGAAAGGAAAGGGGTTGATGGGTGGAGGGAGTTGGGGGGGAGGGGGAGAGGGGAAGAGTCACCTGATTCTGTGCAGACTCTGGTCAGGGAACAATAATTTTACCCTCTACCCAACCAGCTTGGGGCTGTTTGGACGTTCACCTCAGCATCTACAGAAGAAAGGGGCGGAAGGTGGGGGAAAGGGTGGAGGGTGGGTGGTTGGAGACAACGATGGGGTGGGGGTGAGGGTTGGAGGAAGGGAGGAGGCGTCAGAAGTGCTGTCTGATCCACTCCTTTTTGGATAATATGTTGGCCCAAACGGCGTTCAACCAGAAGTACTTCGTTTTGCTACTTTCTGCGACTGTTTCTCATTCTTTTTGCTACGCGTGTTGTGCTACAACCTTCAGCCTTCTTTTGGTAAGAACAGTGGTCATCTAAGTTTTTTTTCTTTTTGTTTTTGTTTTTGTTTTTTTGTACAAAGATCGCTTTTGATGTGCCTAATCCTCCTTTTTTTTTTAGTGCGTTCCAAACCTTGCCCGTGGCAGAACACACTGGCCCAAAGTTCTGACCAAAAAAAAAACGGGTTGATTATACTTTCAGTGTGCGCTCCGTGTTATGTCAGGATGCAGGACAATTCAAAACGTCACTGGCAGCAAACGGCGGGGCAACGTGGAACAGATAACGATTGCGTACTTCAGTTCTCCTCCATTCTCAGGATTCTTCACGACATCAAGGCGTGTGGAGATCAAACTGGTTTCGAAATGGCTCAGACCGATCATGGTCAAAATATTAGGATCATTGGTTTAGATTGGTATAGTGTTGTTTAGCGTTGTGTCATTGTAAGCCGGTGGGTCAATAGCAAATTCCTCTCCATATGATCGCCTAGAACTACTTGTCCACTGTACATGCTGCACTACACTGGCTGTCTTTCTCTGTTCTGGAACAGCGTGTCATTATGACTGGTTAAAGAGGGAATGCAAGAAAAGGTGGGAAGAACAGTTTAAGACAAGACAAGGGGAAATGAGAGGGAAAAAAATGAAGGGAAAAATAAGGAGGGGGTGAGGAAAAGGTAGGAAAGGGTTAGGAATGTAGGGAAGGGGAGGGGGGGGGGGTTAAAAAAAAAAAGTACCAAAAAAAAAAGTAGGAAGAAGTGATGGTGCCTGAAAACACAGCGGTTGACAGGGGACTGTGATTACCCATCATCAAGTGTTCGGTTCGTGGAGAACAGTGATCTCCCGTCGTGGGAAAAGGAGGAGAGTGATGAAAGAGAGGGGGGGGGGGGGCAGAAGTGAAAGGGGTAGGGGATGACCCAGACACGTCCTTCTCCATCTCTCACTGTCTCAGTCTCAGTCTCTGTCCCTCTCTCTCTCTCTCTCTGTCTCTCTCTCTCTCTGTCTCTGTCTCTCTCTCTCTCGCTCGCTCTCTCTCGCTCTCTCCCTCTCTCTCTCTCTCTCTCTCTCTCTCTCTCTCTCTCTCTCCCTCCCTCTGTCTCCAGGAAAGACGATCTGGGGAGAAACGAAAGTAGGCCAAACGACAATAAGGCGAAATTGAAATGCCCTCCCACTCCCACCCCACCCCCTCCCCCCCACTCCTAGGAGCAAAGAAGAAAATACTTTACCCATCTGCTGCCATCCCTGTT